>JAMPIV010015034.1:72500-264566 GCA_024509875.1 Oreohelix idahoensis | reverse complement strand
CCCAGGTATCTTGTTTTTTTCGTGTTGCCAACTGTACTCAGGATCGACATCAACGTGCCGTTAAATCTTTCCACTTGGCCGTTCCCTTGGGGATGATACACACTACAATGTAGTGTTTGGCCTGGAAGATCCTGAAAACTTCTTCAGTTAGTTTCCCCTTGAACTGAGAGCCATTATCAGTCAAGATTTGATTGGGAAAGCCTAACCTTGTGAAAATTGTGAGTAATGCCTCTGCCACATGTTTAGAATCAATCGATGACAGGGCTACCGCCTCTCCCCACATAGAACAAGTGTCCACCAGAGTCAGAATGTAGCTGTTCCTTCTCTTAGTTCGAGTGAGAGGTCCCACAAGATCCACGGCAACTCTCTCAAAGGGTGTTCCCACTATGGGCATTTCTCCCAGAGTTGCTGGTGCAGTCCAATGTTTAGGTGCTACTCGTTGGCACTCTGGACAGGATTTTACATATCGTTTGATATCTTCAGTTATTCCTGGCCAGAAATAGTGACAAGCTATTCGCTGTCCTGTTGCGCTGATCCCCATATGACCACTGAAGGGAATCGCGTGCCCTAGTTCCAACACTTTAGTCCTATATGAAGTGGGAAGAACCAGCTGTCCGTGACCATTGGATTCAGATCCAGCCTTCCTATAAATCAGTTTGTTCTTCATGGATGAATTCTCCCTTGCCTGGAGGTGTATGTGATTTGGGCAACTTCTTGAAACACGGCTTGAGTGTTTTGTCCTCCGCCTGTGCCTTTCTCATCTCATCTGGATGAGTATTTATTGGATTATCCTCCTCCTTTTTAGACTGTGATCTGGTCTGCACTGTTGCCAATATCACAGGTCTCTTGGGATTCCCCAAGAAGACATATCTACACCCCAATAACAGAGGGTAGATTGGCTCATTTATCACTGCTGCTTTTATGATTCCTTCCACATATCGCGTTTTCACCTTTATCCGGGCGACGGGAAGTGTCATGGTAGCTACATCCTTGGTTGCAGTTTGAATCTCCACTGTTTCTGTGGTGTATTGATCCGCCTGCACCAGGTGAGAACTCACAACGGAATCGTAATCTAAACCGGTATCATATAAACATCTTATAGTGACACCATTACAGATGACATCTTCACACACTGGGGGGTGGTATGGTTCCTGTAGTTCTGCAGGTTTGACCTTTTTTTTTCCTTTTTCCCCGATGTCATAGCAGCACAATGAGGAGGTTTCCTTCTACAATGGTCAGTGTCATGATTGTTCATCTTACAATTCTTACACCACCTTTTCCCTTGGTTGAAGGATTTTCTTTCATCATATTTCCTTTCATCGAATTGTGGGTTTTTTATTTTTATTTTCATACCGTGGCCTATGATCAAATTTATTAAAGTTCTGTGGTGCCCTAAAATTATCCACCTGTTTCTCTTTATTACCTGATACTTCTGCTTGGGCCGCTTGATACCTTTCTGCAACATTTAGCAACTCACCCAGTCTCTCTGCACCTTGTTCCATGAGAAACTTTCTCAGGTCTGGAGCCATGGACTCTCTTAATTGTTCTATAAGGACCATTTCCTTAAGATCTTGGGTTTTCCCCAGAGAAGTCCATTTCTCCAAGTATGTCTCTATCCGTGCAGAGAACTGGTGATAGGTTTCACCTGACAGTAGTTTAGCATTCCTAAATTTTTTTCTGTAAAATTCTGCGTTCTTCTCATATCTTAACAAAAGAGCCTGCTTTAGCATGTCATAATTTTCCTGATCATCTCTGTGCATTTTGGCAAAAACTTCATAAGCTGCCCCCCGAAGTCCTTGAGATAACTTTAAGCTCCACCTTTCTCTCTCTAACCCATATGTGGTAGCTAATAATTCGTATCTATTTATATAGCTCTCAATATCATCGTCTTTCTCAACAAAATGATCTAAATGAAAGTTCATAGCTGAGGTTGAGGCTCCCTGAGTAACCGTAGCATCAGAGGCAAAGGGACTGGCACCATTTTCAGGAGCATGGCCTTGAAACTCCAACTCCCTTAGTCGTAACTCATGTTCCCTTTGTAATCTTTTATCTTCTGCTTCCCTTTCTGCAGCTAATCTCTTCTCTTCCCTTTCTGCAGCTAATTTCTTCTCTTCTCTTTCTGCAGCCAATCGCTTGTCTTCTCTTTCTGCCTCCAATGCTTTAGCCTCTTTGTCAGCCTCAATCTGCAACCTCTTAGCCTCAGCCTCAATCTGCAACCTCTTAATTTCTTTTTCAGCCTCTAACCTTCTTTCGGCCTCAAACCTTCTTTCTTCGCGTTCAATAAATTTGTCACATTCAGTAGTGACATAGGTAATCATAACTTGCCCATCTAATCCCAACTCTTTTAGCAGACTTAGTGTACTGACTGAGATCAGCTGTGAAGGTATCTGTATCTAATATGTGTAGTGTTTTACAGATAACCTTACTTACTGCCACATATTTATATCTCAGTCAGAATTATTCTGGAATATTGTGTTGGCAACGTTATATGTCTAGGGTTATGCAAATGATGAAGTGTAAGTCACCACAACAACAAACAGATAAACAATTTAATTATTCCACCATACTTGACAATACTGTGACACTCACAAACAGTCAACACTCTAGAAGACTATCTTAAAAGATTCAATGATAAATTTCAGATATATACAGATGTATTGATTTTTTCTACAATAGTGATCCTGATTCAACTACACAGTGAACCAGGCAATATTATAACATGTAATTACAAATATTATGTACACAGATATAAATGTGGTCTTTGCATTGACATACAATATTAGTAATCTATGTGTGTGAGTTGTGATGTGGTAATATGAGGTAATACTGGTTTTGTTCTTCAAGATAGATTCTTATTAGACATCATGACTGCATGTGCTTGTGTATGTTTGGAACTAGTATTGGAGATGGTCTCAGTTCCGAACATTAAAACAATTAATTGCCCCTCTTTAATTAAGTTAGTGTCATTTACGAGGGGTACATAGTGTTGAGCTCTTTTGGCCACAGTGGGCTTAACTTTCGTGATGGCGGCAGGCAAGGACTCCTCTGCTCGACTATTCACTGTTTCTGAAGACACCTCACTGGTTACTATAGGGACCCAAGAGTATGCTGTCAGCCTCTGGATTCAGCAAACGCTCAGACCAGGTGCGGCTTCAATAACTAGGACCACAGTCCCTGAAACAAGAAGGATGTACCTCCTACTTCAGAACCAATTTATACTATCTGGCTAGACTGAGCACAATACATCACAAACACAGAGTTCAGAGCTTTAGTTTAACTGCTATCTTCTTCTGAAGCAGCTTACTCCAGTATTAACCTCCCTAACGGTTACTACGCCTCTGCACTTTCAGCTATAATTCCTTCCATGTCATAAGGTAGGTGTCAGTGTACTATGTGGTAATTCCATGTAGTTTGACTTTTCTCCGACACCTTCTGTTCAGGTTGGAGCAATATATATATAGATATAGGCCTTGTCTCATGTTCGCTACTGAACTGCACATATATACAGACATAAATTATCAATGTACATTCAATTTTCATTAAAAAGAGATCAAATATTTCAACCTACCAAAATTCAAGGAAATAAACACAGATACGTTGACTAGCACTGAATGTAGGCACAAATACTGGCACAAATTCCCATCTGCTTATGTTCCAGGCTTTTATTTAGCAAAAATATGAGCTGGCTTCAACGCACTGTTGCTTTATCAAGCTTATTTGAACTAGTGGTCTCGAACTAACGCTATCAATTAACTATATTAACAGACCTAACCAATCAGGCCATTTCTACCCCATCGTTTGAAAAAAAGTACTCTTACTTCCGTCTCCCTTGACAACAAAAGATAGCATTTATAGTCCGACTAATCGTGTTTAGCCTTACATATCATTCCATCCAATCAATTCAAATGTAACTTGTGGCCTATTTCCGTACAATGGTGGTTTAAAATTCTGCCACTGAGCGACTCCGAGTTTTTAGGTTGTCTGACACCCTCATTATTTTCTTTTGCCTATAATTTATTAATTCCTGGACTATTTGCGTAACACTTAACATATTCTGTGTCAGCAAGCCCTAAGGAATCCAAATATCTCAATCTAAGGGAGCTAGGTGGCTGCGTTCAAAATGTGCATTTTCTACCACCTCCTGTTCACTTCAATCCCCATGTGGTGTCTGGGTACTGTCATGTTTTCAAACGTAAATCCATCTAATGTCATCTTTCCTAATAAGCGTTTTCCAGGTTTTTTAAAACCTAACTCTGGGAAGGGTAGTGTTTTTATCACTGTCCGTCTGAAAAAAAGTTAGTGCATGTGGCCTTACACGCGTGATAGTAGTAATTGTATATCGCGTTACGCTTGTTGGGGGTGGCATTAATAGCGAGACGCGTGTTTAGTGTTGCATGCGTTCCTGATTTTCAGCCCTCCCTTCTTTCCATCCTACATCCATCTGTCCATTCGTAGTGTAATTAATTTAGGTCATACGCAGTGTGCCTCTCAATGTTTTTTCTTAGAAATGCAATACCCGTTTTAATGTGTTGTGGAAACGCTTGTATTTATGCAGTGGCTTATATTTAACGTGGAAACGTTACAATTTGCAGACGAAGCATAAAACAAAGGGGATTTCGAGTACTGTCATTGTGACAGCACTGTTCTTTACCATTCTTCTTCCTTTTATAGAATTTATTTGTTAGGCTTTACATTTACTTTTAATTTATATATGTGGATTAGAATTTCTCACGACAAATCCTCCCCTCTTAAAACAGACGTTATATGTCAGTCTATAATTCTATATACACATAGAGAAATTTATTCTTTCTGGGGCTTACGGTGATTCTCATCACACGGATGGCGGCTTAAAAAATCCGCTCCCAGATTTGTTTTTCCACTTATATACTCTATGCTAAACTCAAATGGCTGTAGCAATAATGACCAACGGAGTAATCTAGTGTTCTCATGCCTAGCTTGTGCTAGAAACGACAAAGGTTTGTGATCCGTTTGCCACTTAAATGCCTTCCCATACAGATAAATATTGAATTTCTTTATCGCCCATATTACTGCAAGACATTCTTTTTCGCTAGTTGAGTAGTTGGTTTCAGCTTTATTCAACTTTCTGCTAGCATATGCCACTGGGCTTAGTTCCCCATCCAATGCATCTGATTTCTGTAGCAGAGTTGCACCTAACCCAATATTACTGGCATCAGTCCTTACTACAAATTCCTGACTTAAGTCAGGTAGTTTCAAAATAGGTTTACTTGTGAGCTTTTCCTTCAATTCTTGGTAAGCCATTTCACATTGTGGTGTCCATGTAATTCGATCTGGGTGTCCTTTACGTGTCAACTCCGTTAACGGTGCACATATGGAATTAAAGTTTTTGATATAATTTTGGTAGAAACCACATAATGAGACAAAGGATCTCACGTCTTTCTTGGTTTGTGGTCTCGGGGCTTTCTTTAGTTTCTCCAAATTCTTTGGGTCAGGGGTCATATTTCCCTGATAAACTGTGTGTCCCAGGAATTCCAATTCTTTACATCCAACGCAACATTTGGTTGGTCGGGCTGTTAAATTCGCTTCCCTAAGTCGATTAAACAGCATGTTCAGAGAGTCAATGTGTTCCTCAAAGGTTTCTGTTGCTATAAGGATATCATCCATGAAATTTGTAATGCATGGGTTATTCAGAGGGTCCAATAATTTTCTCATCATTCTAGAGAATACACTAGGTGCATTCTTCAATCCAAATGGCAATCTGTTAAACTCATAGTGTACTTCTGAGGTACTAAAAGCTAGATATGGTCTAACCTCAGGCTTTACTGGAATTTGATAGTATCCTTTACTCAAATCCACTTTTGAGAAATACTTAGCTTTATTTAGTCTGGCAAACAACTGATTTGTATCCGGCAATGGATCCACCTGTCCTTCTGTAATAGCATTCAGTCTCCTGTAATCTATACAGAGTCTATGTTCTCCAGAGGGTTTCCTTAAAAGTACAACACTGGAACTATACGAGGATTCACTGTGTGAAATAATTCCTTCCTTCAACAAATAGTCTATCTCTTCCTTCAAAGCTTTCTCCTTAGCAAAAGGAATCGAATAAGGCTTCATACAGACAGGTGTGGGGTCTATCAGTTTCATATCATATTCCAATAAGTTTGTATGCCCCGGTCGATCTGTTAACACCTCTGTATGATTATCTAGAACCTGTTGCACTCTCTCCTTCTGATTTTTCGTTAAATGTGTACTGATTTTCACCTGTGCCGCTGTCTCACAGGGGTGTAATGGATATTCAAATGATGAAAGTGGTTCCTTCTTCATCTCCATTGCAATGGACAAGGTTAGCAAGTGTGTCTCTTCCTGATGTTCTCTTTCCAAATATTTCTTCAGGAGATTCACATGATAGATTTTTTCTTTCCCCTTCTTATCTATCTTATAATTGGTTCTAGACACCTTCTCTAGAACTGTATATGGACCTTGCCATCCAATTTGTAACTTATTCTGATTTCCGGGCAAAAGAAGCAGTACCTTCTCTCCCACAGCCAAATCTCTGTCTTTTGCCTTCCTGTTATAATAAGCAGCATGTTTCTTCCTGGCTTGTTTCAAATTTTCATTGGCAAGTTTCCAGCCAGTTTTTAAACGAGTGGTCAGCTCATTTACATATTGGTATGAGGATGTAATATTTTCCTCTGCTTTTTCATCCGTCCACGTTCTTAACAGCGCTTCAAGTGGACCTTTTATTGGCCTTCCAAACAATAATGTTGCCGGGGCCATACCGGTTGAACTATGGGGTACCTCCCGATAAGCAAAGAGGGCGGCGTGAAGGTACTGATCCCATGTATCTGGTTTTTCGTGTGCCAACTTTCTCAGGATCGACATCAACGTGCCGTTAAATCTTTCCACTTGGCCGTTCCCTTGGGGATGATACACACTACAATGGTAGTGTTTGGCCTGGAAGATCCTGAAAACTTCTTCAGTTAGTTTCCCCTTGAACTGAGAGCCATTATCAGTCAAGATTTGATTGGGAAAACCTAACCTTGTGAAAATTGTGAGTAATGCCTCTGCCACATGTTTAGAATCAATCGATGACAGGGCTACCGCCTCTCCCCACATAGAACAAGTGTCCACCAGAGTCAGAATGTAGCTGTTCCTTCTCTTAGTTCGAGTGAGAGGTCCCACAAGATCCACGGCAACTCTCTCAAAGGGTGTTCCCACTATGGGCATTTCTCCCAGAGTTGCTGGTGCAGTCCAATGTTTAGGTGCTACTCGTTGGCACTCTGGACAGGATTTTACATATCGTTTGATATCTTCAGTTATTCCTGGCCAGAAATAGTGACAAGCTATTCGCTGTCCTGTTGCGCTGATCCCCATATGACCACTGAAGGGAATCGCGTGCCCTAGTTCCAACACTTTAGTCCTATATGAAGTGGGAAGAACCAGCTGTCCGTGACCATTGGATTCAGATCCAGCCTTCCTATAAATCAGTTTGTTCTTCATATAGAATTCTCCCTTGCCTGGAGGTGTATGTGATTTGGGCAACTTCTTGAAACACGGCTTGAGTGTTTTGTCCTCCGCCTGTGCCTTTCTCATCTCATCTGGATGAGTATTTATTGGATTATCCTCCTCCTTTTTAGACTGTGATCTGGTCTGCACTGTTGCCAATATCACAGGTCTCTTGGGATTCCCCAAGAAGACATATCTACACCCCAATATCAGAGGGTAGATTGGCTCATTTATCACTGCTGCTTTTATGATTCCTTCCACATATCGCGTTTTCACCTTTATCCGGGCGACGGGAAGTGTCATGGTAGCTACCTCCTTGGTTGCAGTTTGAATCTCCACTGTTTCTGTGGTGTATTGATCCGCCTGCACCAGGTGAGAACTCACAACGGAATCGTAATCTAAACCGGTATCATATAAACATCTTATAGTGACACCATTACAGATGACATCTTCACACACTGGGGGGTGGTATGGTTCCTGTAGTTCTGCAGGTTTGACCTTTTTTTCCTTTTTCCCCGATGTCATAGCAGCACAATGAGGAGGTTTCCTTCTACAATGGTCAGTGTCATGATTGTTCATCTTACAATTCTTACACCACCTTTTCCCTTGGTTGAAGGATTTTCTTTCATCATATTTCCTTTCATCGAATTGTGGGTTTTTATTTTTATTTTCATACCGTGGCCTATCAAATTGGTGCTTACCTTTGTTTTGATCCCTATGATCAAATTTATTAAAGTTCTGTGGTGCCCTAAAATTATCCACCTGTTTCTTTTTATTACCTGATACTTCTGCTTGGGCAGCTTGATACCTTTCTGCAACATTTAGCAACTCACCCAGTCTCTCTGCACCTTGTTCCATGAGAAACTTTCTCAGGTCTGGAGCCATGGACTTTCTTAATTGTTCTATAAGGACCATTTCCTTAAGATCTTGGGTTTTCCCCAGAGAAGTCCATTTCTCCAAGTATGTCTCTATCCGTGCAGAGAACTGGTGATAGGTTTCACCTGACAGTAGTTTAGCATTCCTAAATTTTTTTCTGTAAAATTCTGCGTTCTTCTCATATCTTAACAAAAGAGCCTGCTTTAGCATGTCATAATTTTCCTGATCATCTCTGTGCATTTTGGCAAAAACTTCATAAGCTGCCCCCCGAAGTCCTTGAGATAACTTTAAGCTCCACCTTTCTCTCTCTAACCCATATGTGGTAGCTAATAATTCGTATCTATTTATATAGCTCTCAATATCATCGTCTTTCTCAACAAAATGATCTAAATGAAAGTTCATAGCTGAGGTTGAGGCTCCCTGAGTAACCGTAGCATCAGAGGCCAAGGGACTGGCACCATTTTCAGGAGCATGGCCTTGAACCTCCAACTCCCTTAGTCGTAGCTCATGTTCCCTTTGTAATCTCTTCTCCTCCTTTTCTGCTTCCCTTTCTGCAGCTAATCTCTTCTCTTCTCTTTCTGCAGCTAATTTCTTCTCTTCTCTTTCTGCAGCCAATCGCTTGTCTTCTCTTTCTGCCTCCAATGCTTTAGCCTCTTTGTCAGCCTCAATCTGCAACCTCTTAGCCTCAGCCTCAATCTGCAACCTCTTAGTTTCTTTTTCAGCCTCTAACCTTCTTTCGGCCTCAAACCTTCTTTCTTCGCGTTCAATAAATTTGTCACATTCAGTAGTGACATAGGTAATCATAACTTGCCCATCTAATCCCAACTCTTTTGCAGTCTGTACAGCCGCAGATCGAAATTTGGCCAGGTCCGCCATTTTATATCAGGTAATTAAATAAAATATCTAACTAAACAATATAATCTGTAATTATATATCCAATGGACAAAACAGGCACCAAGAGCTCAACCTTATTTAATTCCACCCAAGGATACCTTTTAACTTTTTATATTCCCTGAAGTGAATTACCCCCAATATTTATACTAGTAAAGGATTCAATATCCCGGGCCGGACCCCAATATATGTGGTAAAGTGGGATGATATAAATATTTATAGGGACTTAGTGTACTGACTGAGATCAGCTGTGAAGGTATCTGTATCTAATATGTGTAGTGTTTTACAGATAACCTTACTTACTGCCACATATTTATATCTCAGTCAGAATTATTCTGGAATATTGTGTTGGCAACGTTATATGTCTAGGGTTATGCAAATGATGAAGTGTAAGTCACCACAACAACAAACAGATAAACAATTTAATTACTCCACCATACTTGACAATACTGTGACACTCACAAACAGTCAACACTCTAGAAGACTATCTTAAAAGATTCAATGATAAATTTCAGATATATACAGATGTATTGATTTTTTCTACAATAGTGATCCTGATTCAACTACACAGTGAACCAGGCAATATTATAACATGTAATTACAAATATTATGTACACAGATATAAATGTGGTCTTTGCATTGACATACAATATTAGTAATCTATGTGTGTGAGTTGTGATGTGGTAATATGAGGTAATACTAGTTTTGTTCTTCAAGATAGATTCTTATTAGACATCATGACTGCATGTGCTTGTGTATGTTGGAACCAGTATTGGAGATGGTCTCAGTTCCGAACATTAAAACAATTAATTGCCCCTCTTTAATTAAGTTAGTGTCATTTACGAGGGGTACATAGTGTTGAGCTCTTTTGGCCACAGTGGGCTTAACTTTCGTGATGGCGGCAGGCAAGGACTCCTCTGCTCGACTATTCACTGTTTCTGAAGACACCTCACTGGTTACTATAGGGACCCAAGAGTATGCTGTCAGCCTCTGGATTCAGCAAACGCTCAGACCAGGTGCGGCTTCAATAACTAGGACCACAGTCCCTGAAACAAGAAGGATGTACCTCCTACTTCAGAACCAATTTATACTATCTGGCTAGACTGAGCACAATACATCACAAACACAGAGTTCAGAGCTTTAGTTTAACTGCTATCTTCTTCTGAAGCAGCTTACTCCAGTATTAACCTCCCTAACGGTTACTACGCCTCTGCACTTTCAGCTATAATTCCTTCCATGTCATAAGGTAGGTGTCAGTGTACTATGTGGTAATTCCATGTAGTTTGACTTTTCTCCGACACCTTCTGTTCAGGTTGGAGCACTATATATATAGATATAGGCCTTGTCTCGTGTTCGCTACTGAACTGCACATATATACAGACATAAATTATCAATGTACATTCAATTTTCATTAAAAAGAGATCAAATATTTCAACCTACCAAAATTCAAGGAAATAAACACAGATACGTTGACTAGCACTGAATGTAGGCACAAATACTGGCACAAATTCCCATCTGCTTATGTTCCAGGCTTTTATTTAGCAAAAATATGAGCTGGCTTCAACGCACTGTTGCTTTATCAAGCTTATTTGAACTAGTGGTCTCGAACTAACGCTATCAATTAACTATATTAACAGACCTAACCAATCAGGCCATTTCTACCCCATCGTTTGAAAAAAAAGTACTCTTACTTCCGTCTCCCTTGACAACAAAAGATAGCATTTATAGTCCGACTAATCGTGTTTAGCCTTACATATCATTCCATCCAATCAATTCAAATGTAACTTGTGGCCTATTTCCGTACAATGGTGGTTTAAAATTCTGCCACTGAGCGACTCCGAGTTTTTAGGTTGTCTGACACCCTCATTATTTTCTTTTGCCTATAATTTATTAATTCCTGGACTATTTGCGTAACACTTATCATATTCTGTGTCAGCAAGCCCTAAGGAATCCAAATATCTCAATCTAAGGGAGCTAGGTGGCTGCGTTCAAAATGTGCATTTTCTACCACCTCCTGTTCACTTCAATCCCCATGTGGTGTCTGGGTACTGTCATGTTTTCAAACGTAAATCCATCTAATGTCCTCTTTCCTAATAAGCGTTTTCCAGGTTTTTTAAAACCTAACTCTGGGAAGGGTAGTGTTTTTATCACTGTCCGTCTGAAAAAAAGTTATTGCATGTGGCCTTACACGCGTGATAGTAGTAATTGTATATCGCGTTACGCTTGTTGGGGGTGGCATTAATAGCGAGACGCGTGTTTAGTGTTGCATGCGTTCCTGATTTTCAGCCCTCCCTTCTTTCCATCCTACATCCATCTGTCCATTCGTAGTGTAATTAATTTAGGTCATACGCAGTGTGCCTCTCAATGTTTTTTCTTAGAAATGCAATACCCGTTTTAATGTGTTGTGGAAACGCTTGTATTTATGCAGTGGCTTATATTTAACGTGGAAACGTTACAATTTGCAGACGAAGCATAAAACAAAGGGGATTTCGAGTACTGTCATTGTGACAGCACTGTTCTTTACCATTCTTCTTCCTTTTATAGAATTTATTTGTTAGGCTTTACATTTACTTTTAATTTATATATGTGGATTAGAATTTCTCACGACAACCGCATAGGTAACCATAGATTACACCCTGATGACAATACAGTCAGTCGCATACTGGAGATTGCTACCCCATCATCTAAGAAACAAGTAAGGAGTTTACTTGGGCTGGTTAACTATTACCATAAATTTATACCACGCTTCGCACAGATTTCTGCTCCTTTGTCCGGATTGTTGGCCAAAGGTAGTCCAAAAAAAATATTATGGTCACCGCAGTGCGAAGAGGCTCTGATTATGATAAAGAATTTATTTAAGAATCCTCCTATCCTATTATTGCCAAACATACATTTACCATTCTTGATGCAAACAGATGCATCCCGTTCCGGAATTGCAGGATGTTTGCTTCAATGCTATGAAGGGATACTCCATCCATGCTTGTTTGTCTCACGCAAGCTTACTCCTGCGGAACAAAAATACGCAACAGGAGAGCGCGAACTGCTCGCGGTGGTTTGGTGCTTAGAAAAACTGTCTAAGTACTTGATAGGGAGAAAGTTCTTTATTCACACAGACCACAGTCCGTTCACGTTTATCACTTCGAGAACTATGAAAAACGCAAGAATTCATAGATGGTTCATGTTGTTACAAGAATTCGCATTTACAATCTTACCTATTTCAGGAACTGATAATAACCTCGCGGACTTGTTATCTAGAAACTTTACGTCACAGGATTGAGATAACTTTCTTGTCTTGATGTTGACAATGGACATAATTTTATAATTATTATTTCTAATTGTGAATATTAATTTCATTATATAATTTTTGACGATAGATAACATGCACATATTATAGTCGGTCACATCCTCGCCACCACTCTCTCGCGTGCCACGAGTGTCACGTTTGGGAGCGGGGGGGATGATGTTGAGGACTGTTTCGCGGCTTGCAAACATGTGAATGGTTACAAACATTCGCATGCGTGCACCACGATAATCCTCAATTGAATTAATACTGGAAATCGCGCAGATCAAGATGTGACGCGTCAAGCCTAGTTACATTTAGTCTATGTATGGCCATTGAGCCAAATGGCAGTGTTGGAAAATGTGGTAAAACCACTTAAGGATTGTGTATTAAATGTGTGGCACAGCCACTGACTAAATATATGTGGAACGGTAGATCCACTGGAAAGTGTAAAATAGCGTAAGAATCCGTATCAAATTAAATATAGGACCAGATAGAGTCCAGAGTAAAATCGGGAATAACGCAGATTACGTTCACCTTGAACTGATATACATGGCAGTTAAAGCCTGGCGATGCAAGCCAAAGATGTTGAATAATGATACATAGACAGGATCTATAGATTTACGGATAATGTACTCACTAGCATTGTGAAGGGATAATAATTCTAAGGATCGGATTCAGTAGGAGTTGGTTGCACACTCTATTACGCTATAGACTTAACGGTTAACACAGACGAGCTAAGTCTGTGAGAGGAACATTGCGTAGAGCTTAGTACTATGTTAAAGCCAAGTTAAATGTGTGAGAAATGTGTTACGCTCATTGTGCAAAAGTATATATAATAAATTGTTCAGTCGTCAATGGAACTTGTCAATTGCCTGAATTATTCAAGTTCTCATTCTGTGCTGTGACTGTTGTTAATCCTTGCAAGGTCAGTCCAGATTATCACGGGTATTCATAAGACTAACTATAATATAACCAACACTGCTGGAGAATTTATAAACAACAACGACACTAAATATAAGAATAATTAAAATCACACAATAATGGCTTAAAACTGCAGATCCAACTAGAAGCTGGAATTAGAATAGATGAATCATAATATCTGAAGTATTGACAAGCAACCCAATAAACTCACGTCCAACGGTGCTGAATCTTTTAATAACAACTAGCAAGAAAAGATACAGCGAGACCGTAACAATTAGGTAGATCTCTAGGTGAGGGAGAGGGGAGAATGTATTTTTAACCGAGGTAAATTTCGGACTAGCCGTCACCTGTCGGATCTTAAAAGCGCGGTATTCCCAGGATTAACTAAACTTTTAACGAATTCCCAGTGAAAACGTATATGCTAGCTAGCTATAATTCATTTTTTTCGTGACCTGCATATGATAATAATGTGATGTTTTCTTTGAAATGAAGATAACATTCGGTAGAATGTCATTTAGTTGAAACTGTCCACTGCTTTATTGATGGCGTCGCAGAAAGCATACCGTGCTGCAGAGAAAAACGTTACACATAACCTGCACTTACTCTAAATTCCAAATGCTCTGAAATCTGAAACATACATGATTTTATCAGGGTAGAGAAGCATGGAAGCATATCTGGAGTCATCCTTATATGACCATCAGCTGTGCACAATGCTACAATATACACATGTGGAAGTGAACCTCTGTCTGTGAGACTAATTAAACACTCATTGACTCTTTAAATCATCCACACACTTCCAGGGATTTCCTCTGTGGTGAAACTTATTGAGAACCCAGGATTGTACACTAAGCTTGGAGAACTCACTTGATCCCCAGGCGTGATTCTTTGGCTTTAACCTAGTTGACTGCATGTAGGAAGATCTCGCTGTGGACCCAGTGATAGGCAGGTGGAGCTGAGAAGTGCTCTCTGCAGGACGTGACAATTCCTTGGAGGAGCCCAGAACCAGAGCAGAGTATTTTAGCTCTGCATAGTTGGAGAGCCCCCTTGGATGGCAGGGAATGCACAGTATGCCACGCGCTTCTTACTCCTAGCTTGGGACCAGATGTGACGGTCCTTTACATGCAAGCCAAGCTGGAGCTCATGACTTCAACTCAACATGTTCCGGAATGGCAGAAAAGCCACAGAAACCGAAACTCCTAAATCTACAGTTTAGATAGTACAAAGGAGTTTTCAGCCTGTCATTGGTTGCAAAATAGCGAAGAGCTCAGCAGCACTAGTTAAACAACAACAACAATCAGGGTAGATCGTTGAAAAGCTCAGTGTTTCTGAAGCGGATCCCCACAGCTCCTGAGTTGCCTACCGCTGAGCTACATTAAAATGCCACTTGAAAGAGTTGTTCTTTAGAATAATTTTTCTCCGCACAATTAGACCTTGACCTTGGTGCTATCTAATTGCTTGTTGGCATGAATGCTTATTTGAACGTCATTAGTTATTGACCCAAATACACTTCTGCAAATGGAATTATATTTAAATGGCAGGGAACTTCAGAAGTACAGCAAAGATTTAATATTACTACTTGAAAACAAGTTCCACTCATTTCTTATTAGATAATATAAGAGACTTTTAATCAAGGAAGAGAGAAGAAGAAATAGACGTATTATTAGTTTCTTCATCAAATTCCTAACGAAGCATTGACCGTCAATTATAGCTACCTTGGTGGCGTCTGACTTACAACTTGTTCAAAGTTGGTTTCAAAATGTTCCATCTTCGTGGCTTCCAAGATGGAGTCTCTTTATTTCTAAGCTTTTGTTTATCTTTCAGTGAGTGTATGTGTAGCCGTATTTATTGTCTATTTGTATCCTTCCGTTCGTTAATTGTTTCTTTGTGTCCGTTTGTCAGTTAATTGTTTCTTTGTGTCCGTTTGTCCGGTAATAGTTTCTTTGAGTCCGTCTGTTTGTTAGTTGTTTCTGTGTGTCCGTCTGTTTCTTGTTTCTTTGTGTCCGTCTGGTCGTTAGTTGTTTCTTGTGCCCGTCTGTTCGTTAATCATTTCTTTGTGTCCGTCTGTTTGTTAGTTGTTTCTTTGTGTCCGTCTTTTTCTTGTTTCTTTGTGTCCGTCTGATCGTTAGTTGTTTCTTGTGTCCGTCTGTTCGTTAGTTGTTTCTTTGTGTCCGTCTGTTCGTTAGTTGTTTCTTGTGTCCGTCTGTTCGTTAATCCTTTCTTTGTGTCCGTCTGTCCATTAATAGTTTCTTTATGTCCGTCTGTTCGTTAGTTGTTTCTTTGTGTCCGTCTGTTTCTTGTTTCTTTGTGTCCGTCTGGTCGTTAGTTGTTTCTTTGTGTCCGTCTGGTCGTTAGTTGTTTCTTGTGCCCGTCTGTTCGTTAATCATTTCTTTGTGTCCGTCTGTTTGTTAGTTGTTTCTTTGTGTCCGTCTTTTTCTTGTTTCTTTGTGTCCGTCTGATCGTTAGTTGTTTCTTGTGTCCGTCTGTTCGTTAGTTGTTTCTTTGTGTCCGTCTGTTCGTTAGTTGTTTCTTGTGTCCGTCTGTTCGTTAATCCTTTCTTTGTGTCCGTCTGTCCATTAATAGTTTCTTTATGTCCGTCTGTTCGTTAGTTGTTTCTTTGTGTCCGTCTGTTTCTTGTTTCTTTGTGTCCGTCTGGTCGTTAGTTGTTTCTTTGTGTCCGTCTGGTCGTTAGTTGTTTCTTGTGTCCATCTGTTCGTCAATCCTTTCTTTGTGTCCGTCTGTACATTAATAGTTTCTTTGTGTCCGTCTGTTCGTTTCCTGTTTCTTTATGTCCGTTTGTTCGTTAGTTATTTCTTTGTGTCCGTCTGTTTCTTGTTTCTTTGTGTCCGTCTGTTTCTTGCTTATTTGTGTCTGTCTGTTTCTTGTTTCTTTGTGTCCATCTGTTCGTTAATTGTTTCTTTGTGTCCGTCTGTTCGTTAATCCTTTCTTTGTGTCCGTCTGTCCGGTAATAGTTTCTTTGTGTCCATCTGTTCGTTAATTGTTTCTTTGTGTCCGTCCGTTTCTCGTTTCTTTGTGTCCGTCTGGTCGTTAGTTGTTTCTTTGTGTCTGTCTGTTTCTCGTTTCTTTGTGTCCGTCTGGTCGTTAGTTGTTTCTTTGTGTCCGTCTGTTCGTTAATTGTTTCTTTGTATCCGTTTGTTTCTTGTTTCTTTGTGTCCGTTTGTTCGTTTGGTTGTTTCTTTGTGTCCGTTTATTTCTTGTTTCTTTGTGTCCGTCTGTTTCGTGTTTCTTTGTGTCCATCTGTTCGTTAGTTGTTTCTTTGTGTCCGTCTGTTTCTTGTTTCTTTGTGTCCGACTGGTCGTTAGTTGTTTCTTTGTGTCCCTCTGTTTGTTAATTGTTTCTTTGTATCCGTCTGTTTCTTGTTTCTTTATGTCCGTCAGGTTGTTAGTTATTTCTTTGCGCCATCTGTTTGTTATTTGTTTCTTTGTGTCCGTCTGTTCGATGTCAGTTTCTTTGTGTTCGTCTATTCATTGTTTCTTTGTGTCCGTCTCTTCGTTATCTGATTCTTTGTGTCAATCTCATCTCTAACTGTTTCTTTCTGTCCGTCTCTTTACTATTTGTTTCTATGCGTCTGCCTCTTCGTTAGTTGCTTTTTAGTGTATGTACCTTCTTTAAATGTTTCTTTGTGTACGTCTCTTTGCTACCTGTTTCTTGGGTGTTTATCTCTTAATTGTTTCTTTGTGTCCATCTCTTCGTTAGGTCCTTCTTTGTGTTCGTCTCTTAGTTAGTTGTCTCTTTGTGTCCGTCTCTTAATACCTCGTAGACTCGCACATACCAGTATGCGAACATTAGAAAAATGTTATTGATCTTAGCCGCAATAAAATGTAACCAGAGAGGCCAGCTATAAATGACAACATAGAAAAGAAATTACACATATAAATTACTAATTAATGCGTGTGCGAGAAAAATGTGCAGAAGTAGCGTGAAATAAAGTATGAATACATAATATGCAATTCTGAAGATATTTCCTAACTACCACAGAACGATAACGGTTCTGGAGATAGAGCGAGTTCAGAGAATAAAGAGACAAATGTATCGATTCCAGACAACCAAGACAGATATCTCGAGTAATCAGACCGTCTGGATATAAAAGTGTGTAAAGAATATCTCACAAGTGCATTTCCACCATTGATTGCCGGTAATGTTTACCCAGGGCTTCAACTCATTCGAGGATACGAGAAGACTCTTTCAAAGCAACCGGTTCCTTTATAAAAATTGCGTTATTGTGAAGTACACAAAATAAATACATCTATAAACGTTACACTCTCAAGAACGTGAAATAAATTATAGCAACATGAGGGATTCTATCGTTGGTACACACACTAACCATAATTGTATACGTCATTCAGACATAACCGCTATAACATAATGTTATCATGGTCATCACCCTTTCAGCTCCACAAGAAGTATAGGCCTTCAAGAAACTTATGCCAAATCTTCCTGTCTCGTGCCTTCAGGGCAAGGTCTTTCCATGTCTTCTCCATCACCTTTACGTCTGTCTCCAGTTCTCTCCTCCGCGTGTTCCAGGGTCTACCTATTTTGCCGTGGGGATTCCAGAATAAACACTGCGCATGCCTAGTAATGCTTTCAATAGTTATATGATTTTGTAACCAATGCTTATTCCTTTAGACCAGGTGTCGATAACCCAGGAACTGTGGTATCTACTATAGAACCATTGTAGCCGTGAACGTATAAAGCCCTAAGAAAATGAACTAAAATAAGCAGAGTACTAGAACCATCACTGCAAGCTATAGGTATAGTAAGCAATAATTATACCTTTAAAACTAGACATAGTATAAATATCGTGTTTGGTCTTTAATTGTTCATGAAGACGAGACGAGAAGAATAAGATTTAAAGAAATATTGTAAGTTCATGCTGTTAGAAGATATTGACGATTTTAAGTTTTGGGTTTAAAATAGTAAAACATCTAAAACCTTTGCAGACCAACAGATAACGCTATTTTGGCGCGAAAATGGGATTAAAAAACATGGTGCAATTCTCGTCACGTAGCTCAAATGAGCTCATTACAAAAAAACAGTAATTATAATTATGAAACGTTAAATTCGACTGGAACATTAGCTAAGCCTACAACCAATCAAGGTGCATGATTTGTTTGGCGGCGAATTGAATATACCAAGCTAACTCGATTTCAAAAAAGGAACCCACAAAAGATGTAGACGCATTAAGATGTTTGTAAATAGCGAGTTATTCGAGGAGCAGAAATTGTTTGCATTCGTGCGTAGAACTTAGACTTTGAGAAGAACTCATGAAAAACTAGCACATTTTAAAGAATTAAAATATATGTTGACCGCGAGATATCGCGAACCAGAAATTGTCTGCATAAATTTGTAGAGCTCAGATATTGTGGTAGATCTAGTCAATTATACTATAAAACAAAAACTGAATATTTAGAAGAATGTCTCCGCATGAAACCAGATCCGCAAAGAAATTCAGTTATTGGACAGAAATCAAACCTTTATGTACGCGCTGGTCAAAATTTCCAATAACATCGTGTGTGTTTATTCATGATTTACAGTAACTTGATCATTTTGATTAACTTTTGAAATATTGCAGTTATAAAATTGTACCAAAATCAGAAACAGAGCTGCTACGACTTATAAGAAATGATACATTGTATAGCTCTACACTAAATTAGACTGCCTCATTTTGTACAAGGCAGTCATTGCTGTCGAGTGCATTGAAATGAAGGATGGATATAAACAAAGGTCTGTGACGTTTAGTTGATCAGGTATTTCTAGTGCCTTGCATTCATTATCATGTTCTCGTTGATACTATAGAAGAGAAGGATGAAAGCCTATACAAAATGAAATAAAGAGTTAAAAATAATCTACATGAAACCCAGAAGCCTTCACATGGAGCCTGAGGTTGAAAAAAAAAATACTCCACTAGATTGCGAGCAAAATAATAATTTTCCTTCGATCTCAGCACCTCAAGCGGTGTCACGGAATAGCCATCCCCTGCTTTGCAGTAGTGGTCCAACAGTGGCCAAAACTCAAGAGTATCTAATATGGGTCTTTAAAGGTGTCTACCTTCGCACAAGTTTACCTTGGCAGAGTTGTAGATAGAAGGATAATGATGCTTCTATCTCAAGGTAATTTTCATAAGATATTTCAGAAGTCAGGAACAATGCTGCGTTGGGCATAGCAACTGTTAACTTACATCTGATCCGCCGCCTTGTATGAAGAATTAAGCAATTATTAATTTAAGCTCGTTCAAACCCCCACCTTGATTTACTCAGTGGAATTCTTATTATTTTGATAAAGCTCTGTTTAGAGTGTATTTAGTAAATTGACTGAGAAAACATGCAGTATATTCAAAATGATTAAATCGACGTTAAATTTATATATCTATGTCGTAGATTTTTTCATAGGGGTATTAAGACTTGGGTTGGTCCCTTCTGAATAGATTAGAATGAGTGATAGCCACAGTGAGAGATGATAGTAGAAATAGATTTCCACGAGTGAGATGTTAGAAATTTATAGAGGCAGTCCCGGAAAGCGGGAATCTTCTCTCTCTCTCCGCCTACCTTCTACTACAGATCCAGAGGCGTCAGACAGTCTATAAACTATATATATATATATATATATATATATATATATATATATATATATATATATATATATATATATATATATACATACATATCACTCACGTGCACACACACACAATTGACGACATATAGACGCACAACCGTGGGAAAACTATAACAATGATTATATATATATTTGGGAACGAGCTGACCCGACACACTGATTAAGTTTAAGAGAAATTTTAATTATCATCTAAAATTTCATCACAACACATAAAAATTACATCACGCATATACAAATAGTCATAAAAATCAAGGAATTGCTACAAGAAAATGATAGACCCACAATTATGATCTTCCCTCGATGTGTAGCACACAGTCCCGTTAGGAGAAAGATGATAGCCCAAAGAGTCACCGATACATATGATTCGGGTCTAATATTTTCCTTTTTTTTGAAGGTATGAACTGACTTTGATAGCAGTATCTATTCTAAGGGGAAAATATTGTTAGCAACAAACTTGCATAAAGACAGGTAAGACAGCAAAATGGGTGCCAAAATACAACCATAAGAACCACTCAGCCCTGCGTTCACTCTATTCATTCAGCCGTGACCACGTGCTCTCATGCATACAGCTTTGTTCGTAGCATCTGGGAACATAATTCTTATGACATTCACATACAGACTCGTCAATTGCAGTCTAGACCAAGAAATCCCCAGTTCCAAACAGACGGGTTGAATTCTCTGCTTCAGGGAACGATTCCTTGGGTGTTCTTATTTTTCGGATGTCTGTTTAGGTCACATTAAAATTGTCCAGGCACGAACATCAACAACGAGCACAGTGTCAATAGCTTAGGTTTCTAGAAATGAGGAATGTCAGATCGGTGTCTACTTTCAGGATAGGACTATATTTGGTCACCACATCACTAGTCAAAACTCCGTCGGAATGTTACTGACGTTAATATGTTACTTGCCACACAGGCTAAACTGTACTTAAGTTTTCTCAGGAAGAATAAAATCTGGCGCAACAGGCCCGTTATGTCATTTCACTTTTAAAAGTCTTGTAAAGATTATGCACCAAGGCTTTTAAGGAAGATGTTTTAGTTCTTCACAGATATCACTCATCAGTACTTAACGCTGGCAAAGTTTGGTTTAACCCCAGTATTCACTAAATAAAGGAAAAAACACATATAAAATAATTATACATACTAGGTACTAGTTATAACTTACATTTTTAAACTATAAGCGTACAGCTTGACTTATCATTTAGTACTTCCCGGAAAATAAGTTATATACATAAAATCAATCATCATGAATTAGGAATACATACGTATCCCGTCAATACTCACTGATGTAGCATTTCAGTTATAAGTTAATTTTAAAATATATTCCCGTCTGATTGTTTAGCAGTAAAATCAAATTCATTTATAGCTGCGTGATTTTAAGCTAGAAATATAATTTATTCTGCTTTCCACTGAAACACGTCCCTAGAAAATAATACAGACTATATTTTTATTCTCTCTGCACGAAAGAACTAGTGAAAATGAAATAGGCGATTTAACACTCTAAACACTTCACAAAATACTAGATATCTAATAAATAATATTTACCTCCGCACAGAACTACAGATTAATACCACGAACTAGAATCATTCAATATAATAGTAGTCTAGAACTCGGCAAAATTGCCCAGAAACTAAAGACTTTTCAATACACAAGATATTTCTTCTAGCCTGGCGATCTGTCTACTGCAGATTTAGGAGTAAGAATGAAAATCTAGTTTCAAACTCTGGTTAATATCCATGAAACGGACAAAGATGAGTGCTATTTCCAAAACCACGCAATAGCCTACCCTTTCCTTAACACCTACGTACTTTAGACGCTAGCTCATAACTGCCAAAACGTGCGTCTTTGCACCTTACGCCAAAAACTGGCCGTGGAGCGTGAGTGTCATGGAAAAACCCAGACTATATGTCTCATTAGATGGCAGTTTCCACACCTAACAGGGAACTAGCCTGACGAAACGCCCGTTACATGTGAAAAGTACAGACGCATGTCTGCTATCTCTGTCTGCTTAGACGAGTATTCACACGTTCTATCGTCCTGCAGCACTGACATCTGCGTAATAAAATGAGTATCAGTATGAGAAATAAAAACGGTAAAGTGAGAATGGGAAAGAAAATATTTTTCGCAAACGAACGAATGCGAAAAATACGGGAAAGGGATACAGAGTGATAATAAAATAGAGGACACGGGTGGAAGAAAGAAAGAATATAGAGAAAATTTATTGATCATAAAACACTCTGTGACAATCTATAAATAACAAATTTAATAATCAACTACGTTTTACCAGTTTAAAAAATTTGAATAATCTTTAACTGGAAATACTCGTCATCGTGTGATGGTAGTGTTTTATGAAAGAAGTCACTTGGTTGCTTTTAGGTTTGACTTAGCTGCAAATGGTAGTTTCTTCTACCGCTGGGTTTTTTGGTTCTGTACAGATAGGCCACTGGAGGTCTTGCGTCTCTTGTTAAGATTAAAGACGCAGCACGTTCCAAGTAAGATTAGGGAGTAACTGCAAAGCTGGTCCCACGTCTCTAAGATCCTTTGATGATGGTGTCCAGCTCGACGTCAGCCCACTTCTACCCTCGCTTTGTTCCAGAGATTAGTATCTTCAGCTGGTACCACCAACTAGTATGGTAAAAGAAGAGAAACGAATACAATCTGAGCATTGAGTTTCCCGACACATACTTATGTGTCCCCATTATTCCTATTCCACACACTGGTTTGAAAATGTAAATATTATAATTAGAATGTTTATCATTTCTTTCATCTTTTCCTCCCTGCTCCCTATGGAACTTGGGACTACCTATGCTTTTAGTTCTCTTCAAGAAACTAGCAACAAAGCAGTCACCAGCCTTTGCAGTGGTGGTTCATGAAATCATCATTCTATACGCTGAGGTTGTCAGCCTCAAATAACTTGGACATCCCCTAGCAATTTTCACATATTAATATTCACATAGCAATATATACATATTATTTACATGTTAGTAATGAAATATATAGAATTTAAAATGCACATCTTACGCCAATCTTGGCTCACAAACTGTTTGCTCAGATGAATAAAGCTAAGGCACTAGCAGATGCCTTTTTACACGTTTCTGGGGTGTTGTTGTGTTAACAATGAATTTCCACTACGACTCCGTGTTTTCAGTTTCCTCGGATCTCGGTTTTCTTTATTAAAATGGTTTTCCTGGGCTCTTTAAGTCCTTCAAGATGTTCCACAAAGTCCGGTCTGATATATGAAATCTGATTCTAACTCTGGCAGTCTGATGGTCTTCTTGTCCCGAGTGAATTTTCACAGTGTCTTAAAACTTTAAAACGGTCAGGTTATAATGCCTGTCCTCCCCCGCATTTGTGTGTTACGATGCTAAGCAGGGCTCTAATCGTTTCAAACATGCGTGTTTAGGTGGGGTAATTTCAAAATCATCCCCCCCCCCTGAAATAATTTGGGTGATGCAAAAGGTCACCTCCCCAATATATGGCAATAAAACCTCCGATTGCTTTCTCTGCAAGTGCCTACAATTACATCTTACTTTCCTCAAAGTGTGCAGGAAACGATTATGTCATTATTGTGCGCTGACAAATAAGTTATCTTCCCGTAGTGGCTGTCAAACTTTCAGCGTATAACCATCTTGGCAATGAACGCACCCTAGCCTTATCAGCTTTTAAACAACTGCGCTGGGCGATTTGAGTGTTATTCTGTAGTCTGATGCCGGTCACATCCGAGATTAACCAACGTGGTTGTCGGTTAATATTGCATCACTTATCTACTGTCTCAGCAGGGATGTCAGGTAAACAGACAAGACGAATTATTACTGAAAGGAGTGTAAGAATGTTTGAAAATACAAAATATCTGCTACATAGCAGAGAAAGAAAGAGGTACCGACCATTGAAAAGCATGTAATAAGTCAGTACAACATATGTCACTGATTACTGCCGTCGTAAAGCAGAGATCGACCTAAATAATGTCACAAGTGGTAACTTGAAATGATATGTGGCTGTTCGAACCCCTCTCCCAAGTTAAATAAAGACTCCCTCTCCATTTTCAGTCCCATGCTTCGATAGCTACTCACAAAACTTTCATCAGACCCAACTATGTGAGGTAGAATTGATACACTGTTACATAGGGAAGAATTTAGAATTTATGAAAATCTACATGAGGTAGAATTGGTGCCCAATACTAGCATGACACGTGGCTACTCCACTGATCTCACTGTAGATCTACCTTGATAAAATCAAATCTGTTTCGGAATATTTATAATTTGGAATAAGTGCAATTTATTGTAACTTTTATCTCTGCCGGACGAACTGCCTCCGGATATTCCATCGACAGAGCTGTGGAAAATTCAAATTGAATGATTTTTTACCGAGAGTTAACCACTTCAAACTAGAGGTCGCTTCTTAAATTATAAAGTTCACGAATAAAGTGATTTGTAATAAGATAGCTTATGGGTCTTCACTGGAAATGTTGTCAAAGTACCTTTAAACATGCGGACACCGCATTTGTAAGTGCTGGAAGGAAAGGTCGAGTACTGAATTCACCTAGATGAAAAACTCTTTTTCTCCCTCAGCAACCTAGAGATCTACCAAAAGATCGCCTATGATCTATGGGGAGATGAAGGTCGACCGTTTGGTAATACCATATGTTAGGATCTTATGACGGTATTTGCTCCCCTGCTCTACAGTAGTGGTCAAACAATGGCTAAACTCATGGTATAATGATGAGGGTATTCAAAGGTATCAACCTTCGCTCAAGATTCCTCTTGGCACCGATATAAACAGAAAAATGAGCTTCTACTTTAGGGAGCCTCACAGGATTTTAAAGAAAAGGAAGCACAATAACTGAGATAATCTAATCTGTCATGAACGTGTTATTCTCCCGCCCCTTCTGTGAGGAAATATTTATTCGTATTTTCTGAACCCCCAGCTGAATGAGATTCAGCAGCTATTAATTTAACAGCTGTGTATGGTTATGTATTTAAAACAATATGATTAATCCAGGTGCAGAAATACAATTCACTCAATAGTAATTAATCCAACTGTAGATTTATAGTTACAGATCAACATTTTAAATCAAGTATAGTTTAACAAGATTAAAGTAGAGCTGTTTATAAAACAAACTAACATTTAAATCCTCAATGGTCGATCTAAATTGTAGGTGGATAATTTTAAAAAACAAAATAATTGAAAGTGTTCATTAGATGCGTTGTTATGGTACTTAGCTGCCGGCGTAGTGTCGGTTGGCGTATGCTTCAGTCGCTGTTGATTCCCACAGGTACCTTGGACTGGCTATTCTCTTCAATAGTCAAATCTGGTGGCTGTAGTACGTGCTCCCATGCAGTAATGCTAGGGTAACTACAAATGTTGTATAATGCCTTCAAGACCCGTCTGATGTTGGTGTCTAACGTTGACTCCTGCAATGGAATCCGTTACATGCCAATTGAGGCATATTGGAAATATGGTATTCGGCTCATATTTTCTTGATCATCGGCACACTAGTGGGGATGTGGTCAGCATTGACTGCTGGCAACATGTATCACAAATTAAGAGGGAAACAAAAGCCTCTTCTGAGTATTGGGTCTCCTGATATGAACATCAGACGTTTTTAAAAGTGTTAAGTTTTCAGTGAGCCGGGTGAAAGTGCTTTTGGACAGCGGATGACGACAACTGAAATATATATATATATATATGGTTTTCCGTAGTGGCTATCAAACTTTCAGCGTATAACTATCTTGATATATACATATATATAAATATAAATATATAAATATATAAATATATAAATATATTTATATTTATATATATGTATATATATATATATATATATATTTATATATATTTATATATTTATATATTTATATATTTATATATATATATATATATATATATATATATATATATATATATATATATATATATATATATATATATATATATATATATATATATATATATATATAGTGACAGTAAGGGGAAGAAGAATGAGAAGTCTAACATGAGTTGGTATAGACTCCCGTTTTTCTCAGAATCAAGCAGAAGCGTGAGAGACGTCGGAACAGAAGCAGGGCAGCCATATTAAAGGCGACCACTAGTTTAGGGAGCCTATGTATCGTCTCTTAGATATCCCGAGTCCGGGTTGTGTATACATAAGCCTCTATATATATGTATGCTGACGAGTTACGACAATAGTGCACGGAGGAAGGTGCAGTGAAGCTTTATTCTGAAGGAAGGGTACGTAGAGTAGTTATGACAATTCGATAGTGGATAAGTGTGCTAAGATAGCGGTCACCATAATCAGGAAAAGTTACATTCCCCGAATATACATGTACTGTCCACAAAGGGACAATATGCACAAGACAGTGAAATTCTGAATTACATGGGTGTAGGGAAGCTAATAGTGCTCAAGAGAGGACAGTAGGATTGACCCAGATTGTTGGAGGGGTCACCGACGACATTTGTTATGCATAGTGTAAATAAACATTTGTTCCAGTTGAATGCGGTGTTCCCATGTTTGTACCAGAGTTGCTACGTGGTATTATGTGGTCACTAAATGTGTGTTGTATATAAACGACCAACATACGGAGAAGTCAATCACCAACGCTTGAGGCAAAAGATCCTGGGTAGACAAAGGCTGTGTGCACCAACCAACTGTAAACCAGCGCTGCCACACAGTAGAATTGTGGTGCCGAGACCAACCTCAGGCAATATTGACATCAGTCATTCACCAAGACAAAGTACAACACACAAAACTCTGGCACGGTGATTGGTTTTAATAACCACAGACGGAAAAACAACACAGACGAAAACCATATCTACAGTTCGACAACACATGAAAAAAAGCAGAGTGGCAACAGTGAAAGTTACAAAGATAAAAACAAAAGTGAACATTGTAGGAGTCAGCCAACCAGAAACGATAACCCAGAAACCAAGTCAGAATATTTTTTTTTTCTTTCACCTTTCCTGCACGAGAAGGATTCGCAACAAACAAACCAGAGACGACGTCCACTGTCCTGTAACAACTGCCCAGACAAAAAAAAAAAAAGTTTTACCTTCATAACCTTTCCGGCACAGTAACGAGCTAGCATAACAAGCGCAATGCCCACATACTCGTACATCTTTCAACAAGTAGGGTACGACAGGTCACGGAGTACATTAGAGTAACGGGTTCACGGAAGGAAACGTGTGTGTAGCAAATAAGGTCATGTGTAGACCAGAGTGTGTGATAGATGCGGAATAATAAATAGAAGTGCAATAGTAAAGTAGGCAAGTCGGTCGTGCGCGCAACTGCCGGACAATTGAGTATTCTAGCGCAGACGGCTTAATTAGTTAGGTTAATATTGTTGTTATTAGTACTATAATTGCTGTTAATATTATTAGTTCGAATATTAGAGTGATATTAAAGTATAATAGTGTATACATACATTATTTGTTGGTTAACCATAACATTACCTTGCAGGAAGTACAAGACTAATGAAAAAAAAAATCTTTTTTCTTGCAGACACAAGACAGTTGATATACATATTTTTGTATTTTTTGCCCTTTCTTTTCGTTTGATTATAATTCAGAAAACGGAATGGTACAGAGCGAAAAGACACATTACGACAAGCAAGACAGTCAGTCATTAGACCTGGTAAAGGCGATTAGTGACGTACTAGCCAAGGTTGACAACAGCGCCAGGTATGCGAACATAAAAGGTAATATTGACTTATTTGCAGGTGACCCACGCGCATGCCGTACATGGCTTACGGACTTTGATAAGTATGCGATGTCAATAAACGCTAATGAATTGGAGAAAGTGAAAATTGCGTTTTTTTCATCGGCTGGTCTGGTCACAAATTTTATGAGAAGGCGATTAGACACATTCCCCAATGAATCGTGGAAAGATATTCAAGCAGAGTATAAATCATACAATACGAAGAGGAAAGAACATTGTCACACTTGTGATAGAGAACCGCAAATACATAGAATAGGAATGGCACAGGAAGGATGTAACCACCAACACCACAGAGCGTGGGACGGTAATAAAGAGCCAGTGACAAAAACAAATGCCACATAAGATATAAAAATAGGAAGGAACAGGACAACAAGTGGGAAAGGTGTCATCAAAATACACAAAATAGGCAATGTAGAGAAAATAATGACAAAAACAAAATCCTAGAAACAGCTGCTGGACGGGAACACTGGAACACACTTAATAAAAGGAGACATAGGATAGCAGTGAGAGATTTCATATCCGAAATAGAAAAGGGAACAACGTGGCAAATACGCAATGTGACGACAAGAAGTGGGAACAACTGTAGAATCACAATAGACAACGGACAGAAAGTACACATATGTCCAATAAGGTTGGGGAAGAGAACCAACAGTGGGACAGCGAGAATGTCAGACGGCCACTTAGAAATCTAGGAACTATAAACATCGTACAGCGGAAAGTGGATACAGCGACACAAACGAAGATGTATACTGTGACGTCACACTTGGAATCAGCATAAAATTATAAAGACGTCATGAGAGGAAAGAAAACGTGGTCACATGTATTAGACAATACGAGAAAATCTAAGATATCACTCAGTGTAAAAGGGACGAACCGACAAACGGCTAAAGAAATAGTAGTACCACAGCATAGGGATATCGCCGAGGTAAAGAATAAGAAGGATGAACCGATGGAGATGTTACTGAAAGAGAATGAAAGATCAGTGAAGGCGGACAATATAAAAGATAGGATAGAAGAAACGCAGGACACTGACGCACCGTACAGGCATATAAGAATAGCAGTAAGAAGGAATCTTAAGAATACAGGTCCATAAGAATTACAGGACATGGACACATCTTGTAAGCGTACAGGAGGAAAGATAGCCACACTGTACAAATATATTGATATAAAATTTCAAGAGTTCAAAAAGGACAATAGAAGCGGAAGTAAAGATAAAAAAGAATACCGATCTCAGAGTCGAGGCAAGGAGAGAAATAGGAGAAGTAACAAAGATCAAGAAGGAAATAGTCGTACAACGGAGACAGAAGAAGTAACGGCACTTTGCGCAGATTTGGAAAAACAATTTGAAGACTTGGAGAAGAGGTAGATGAGACAGGAAGGAGTATGTGCAGTGCAGGAAAAGTACCAGTTTGACATACAATCAGAATCCGATTCGTCAAGTGGGGAAGAAAGAGTTATAGATTTCGACGAATATGCCCAAGGTTGCAGGTCGGATGAGCTCGAATATACAGAGGACGAAAAGGGGAATAGAAGTTATTGGACGAGAAATGAGAACAGTGATCTTGGATGCATACATCAGATAAAAACGGAGAAAATGATCAGAACGGCTGAACCAAGCGCAAATGAGTTGAAGAAAGCAATAAAAGGCACCATAAGAGGAGCCTACCTCAACACCTTGTCAACAAAGAAGGTGCGGAAATTGCTGGAAGTAATATTTGATACAGACTTATCAAAACGGGAAAGAGAAGCTCACAAGCTAGTGAACGAAATGATGGATGAAGAGGAGGATGTGGAGGACACAGGGAAGAAAGATTACAAAGAAGATGAAGAGGATAGATCGACCAGGAGGAGAAGTCGACAGACGGTTAATGAAGCAGAGCATAGCAGTAGATGGAGATGGTCTTCAGAATCGGTGTCGACTGACTCAGACAGTGTGGTGTCTGAGGAGAGTGACGATAGTCATCGACACAAAAGGAGTTACAGAAGACGAGAGAATAGTAGAAGTATCAAGGAGGAAGGGAGAAAATATAGAAGTAAGAGTAGAGAATGAGTACCCAATATACAGCCTGGAGAACAGGGCAGAAACGTGTAGACGTTATGCGGAGATAACGAGTCAGACTAGATGGAGGGAATTGTCAGAAGCAGATAAACGATGGAAGAAGAGGAATAAAAATGGCGGCGTTAGCTAAGCCGTGAGGAGACTTTTAGTGGAGTCATTCTCCACCGAACACAATAGAGAACTATAGGGAAATGGATACGAGATGAGAGCCATGGAGAAATGACGGGAGTAATGAGAAGCCACAGGAAGGATGGCACAGACATATAGGAGTGATAGTTCTAGAAGGAACAAACGTAAAAGTGAAAAGCCATGGAGAAAATGGCAAAGAGAGAAAAATGGAAGTGAGGAGAGAGAATTCGCGGCAGTGGCCGGAGTCTTGTGAAGATTTTGGGGATATATCATATTTTATTTTTGCTCCGAAATATATGAAGAGAAGAAAGAAAAGGAGGAAATTAAGGAATGCGAAATAGTCGAAAGGTCATAGGGAGAATAATATGAATATATATAGAGGTTCTAAGAGGGAATGAAGAGAAGATAAATGTATTAAGAACGTTCCAGGGAGGGAACGAAAAACATATAGAACGTTACGTGTGGCGTTTGCCAGACTAAAAATGAGAGTCTATTGAGGGTAACCCTCACCGAACATGTACAGACGAAATTCAGACACGGGGAGACAGAGTGTTGGAGTGTTGTGGAGAAGGAAAGAAAAGTGGCAGCACAAAGAGACGTTTCAGAGAGGGAACGGACATTGAGAAGCCGAAAGAAAGGGACACAGAAGAAAAGAGAAGTGAGAAGGCATAGGAACATGATACAGACATGGAGTACTGAAGAATGACAGTGAGAAAAGAAGAAATATGGAGAAACCATGAAACAAAGTGATGAGGGGAGGACGTAAAAAAAAAATAGAGTAAAGAGAGATAGACATAAGTGGAAGAGGAAGTCAAGTGACAGGTCAGCAGCAGACAAACACGCAAGTAGGCAAAGGAAACAAAATGGTTTAAGATAGGTAGACCCAAGAAGTTTCAAATATTTCCGTGTAGGAGATCATGGACAGAAGTCTAGTTAGAAAAGTGGGGACAGGAAGATAGCAATTCAGTGATGCCATGATAGTTAAATGGCTCACGCAATCATGTAACATGAGTAGATAGTAGAGAGGACAAGGGAAGATAAGTGTTCGTAAATGGGAGGTAAACATTTCTCCAAGGGATAGGCAGGGGACAGCATTAGAATGAGACTACGATGACTGAAACGCTCACGTAGACATGTAAAGTATACATAGTTCGACAGGATTCAAACAGGCCCAACATTTACTAAGAAAAAAGAAAGAAAACCACACCAGGTGTATGATACATTAAAATGGTTAGCAAGATGATGTGCGTGTGAGATAGCCGGGGTGAACAAATGACTGTCAGGAAATAAACTTGGTCGATTGTGAATGAAAGAAATGGAGAAAAATAAATTGTTCTTCATTAGAAGTATGAAAGGGAACGAGATGTGGATGAATGTAGTTATTGCTAAAAGGACGGGACAAGAATGTTCCCAGTACAATAATAATTATGTTGGGTAGACAGAAATTGTCCATCAGACAGATGAAAATTAGTTATGTGTTAACGAAAGGGTAGAAACAACACATTGCAAAGGATCTTGTATATAGGGAAAAGTACAATAGTGTTGGTACGATCATGGGAAACAATTTTTATTGGGGGGTAAGGAGATAGATGTGGCAGTAAGTGAAAGAAGAATGAGAAGTCTAACGTGAGTGGTATAGACGAGGTAGAAAAAAGGGATGTACGGAAATGATGCGCATTGGAAGGGTCAAAACAGAAAGAGGTTAGGTAGTTTTTCTCAGCATCAGGCAGAAGCGTGAGAGACGTTGGAACAGAAGCATGGCAGCCATATTGAAGGCGACCACTAGTTAAAGGAGCCTATGTATCATCTCTTAGATATCCCGAGTTGTGTAGACATAAGCCTCAATATATATGTAGGCTGACGAGTTCCGACAACAGTACAAGGAGGAAGGAAAGTCCCGGTCGATGACACTCCTTCAAATGCTCACCCCCGGGTTTAAACCATGAACACCTGATCGCCAGCGCAATGTGGTAACCTCCTAGTTCTATGAAATATGTTTGCTGAAGGCAAGTGTTGGTTGATTGTCATGTACTGTGACAGAGGAAAACGTGTCACTAATTGAAAGTCTATACGTAATGGACAGGGACTCCAGTATCCATTTGCGAAATTCATTATATGGGGGTAGTAAAGATGCTATTAATCGTCTGGATACTCTCCAGTGTGGTTATTTGCTATGTTGTCGTTCACCTCTTACATTGAATCATAACCAATTTGAAGTTTTAAACAAATATAATTTCAACAACGTGCCTTTCCACGTTATTATATACGCCATTAAAAATCCTCCACAACACTACATATAGACTTATACGCTTCAGTAAGAACGTCATTGCATTATACAATGCTAACGTATAACGTAGATACATTGCGTCCAGAATGCCGATGTCATGATCCACGTGTAGTTCTCTTGGAATCTCTAAGGATGCTAAGAAACGTATTGTCCTGTTCCTTCAGATATATCGTAAAAGCTGACTAATGTAAGGTTATGTATGGGGCTGGAAAACTCATCATGTAAAACCACTGCTACAGAAACAGTTAGTGTAACATCGCATGAATGCTTTAGAATCAGCTGCAATGGTGGCTCCGATCTGGCTTAGGTGCTAAAAGGGAATTGATGGTGATAATGGTGTCACGACAAACAGAATGGTGTCACGACATAAGAATGTATACTAGTTTCTTCACTTTCCGATTTGTGTTCTTATTTTAAATAAAGGTAAAGTTAGTCGCATACCAAATACTACCATAGGGAAGTGGGGTGTTAGAGACTTCACCATACTGGGTCTAGCTTCTTTATGGGGTAGGCGGACCAGTTTCCTTCACAGCTTCCTTTTGAATCCCCTAACTCAAGAGCAGAGTCAGGTACCCATCTACAGCTGAGAAGACTGGCATGTAACGCAACCAGGTTTCGAACTCCCCCAAAGGGACACGCTCTAACCACTTAGCCAAGCGGACTCTTAACATTCATATCAGCTATAAAATAGGCGCTGACAAGTGCCAATATCCATTTGCTGCTTGGTGATCGGAAATCATTTTGAAGAGTTTAACTGGATTTGCTCTCCATTTCCTAACATCTTTCGTCACTCACTCTGTTTTAGCAAAGGCTCTTTCTCATTCAGTCGTAGATCTTCAAGGCCTTGAACTATTGGCATGCAAGAGGAAGACTGTGTAGGCTTTTAATGAACGTCTGCGCTCGTTAGGGAGCTTGCGTGTAATGAGGCTATATATCCGCTCCTGGTTAACTCTGAAAATACTAATGTTTACTTTTAGCCGTTAGTAAATAAGTTGTTAACTGTTATTGTTTGAGTGGCGGCATGAGCAACTGTATAGGACATAAAGTAAAAGGGGGAACAGGATATGCACTGTTCTATTGTCTGGCTTTGAAACACTGAGAACAAAAACAATCACAGCTTTACAGACTTTATATGACGTTTAGTTTCCTGTCAGTAACTGCGACATTCTGCTAGGGGTTAATTCTGAAGTGATAATTTTCGACAGAAACAATGGCCAATTAATACGTTGTAAGAAATATACCAACTCCTGGTGCACAGATACGGTACACATTTATTTTAATCCACTTCTGACTATAACAGAAATCAAGAAGAGAATAGGAATGGCCAAAGCTACATTCAACAACATGAAACATATACTGACATCCAAACAGTTATCTCACAAATTAAAACTGAGAATCATAAAGTGTTATATATATTCTGCATTTCTGTATGGTGCAGAAACATGGACGATGAATAAGCATTTGGAAGAAAGAATTGAGGCTCTTGAAATGTGGATATATAGAAGAATGGGGCGTATCTCATGGAAAGAGATGAAAACAAATAAGGAGGTCCTAGAAAATCTAGGTATGAAAAGAGAACTAATGAGAGAGGTCAAAGTTCGACAGCTAAAATACTTTGGCCACATAAAAAGGCATAACACCTTGCAGAAGACCATAACAGAAGGGAGAGTTGAAGGCAAATGTACAAGGGGAAGACAGCGCTATAAGTGGGAAGATAACATCAAGAGATGGACGGGAAAGAGTCTATCAGAGTGTACCACCAAGACAAGAGACAGAAGACGTTGGAGATCCATTACAGCCAACCTTCGTTGTGGAGATGGCAACTGATGATGATGATGACTTTATCATGAACATCCATAGGCCAAAAACAATGGGCCTATACAATAATATTGACCGTTATACGTTTGTGGTCACTAGATACTCAACACATTCTGTTTAAGTCCGTCACAGCCCGTGTGATCCAATAAGATATAGATACTCTTAACATATCAACGACTAACCTCTTTGAAATATATAAATGGACGTTAGCGATACATTCTGCAAACACAGGTATCTCGACCCGTTACACGCCGGAGAACTCACAACACAGCCATCACGGCCGGCTACACCAAACGGACTTGTTCGTTGTCGTGCACGAGCACTCACGTCGTAATTCTTACTCGTAACAACACGCTAAACAACGTCCTTTTGAGCACCCCAAAGTTCCAAGACAATGGACGTTTGTGGTGTGCAAAATGAGGTGTAACACTTTAATGAATGTGTGTGCAGAGAACAGAATGATTGAAATGGTATGACAAGATCCTCAATGTTTTTTTTTTTTTAAAAATAAAGTTTTGCCTCGTTTTGGCGAGGCGCGTCCCGTTCAACCTAGTCGGTTATATTAGGGCGCATGTCCAAATATACAAGACCCTTAGGTCTGAGATTTTATCATCAATGTTGAAATGATTGAATAAACCAGAAATATACCAGTGAAATAAGATGTACGGAGAAGACGATGGCGATGGATAGTAGATACAGTTAAACACCCCCCCCCCCCCACACACACAAAAAAACTTTGAAAGTATTACATGACAGTCTCTTTTCTGGAACCCACATGGTTAAGAGAAATAGAGGGAGATAATAAAAACATGGAGGAAAGAACTGGAGACCGACATAAAAAGTATAATGAAGATACGAAAAGACCTTGAGCGGATGGCAGACGACAAGAGGACATGGGGTAAGGCACGTGCTTCTTGGGGATGTGAAGGGTGGTGATGATGATGATGATGAAAATACAACTTCCACAAAAAATACATGCTTCGTGTTGTTCATTAGGTGCCATGCCGACTGATGTAACCCCACCATCCCCTATCTCTTATTAGTTCATTATCTAATTTTTTTTTTTTTAACCCGTGACGTTATGTTAAATTTTACAGTATCTTTTCTCTTTGTCGTCATCTATGTGTTTTCTATTCTGTTTTCACAATAACAAATGTGGACTATTCCCTACTCGTTCTTTAGCTTTTCACGATGAACTCTTTCAGGGCATTCCCATTACTTTTGTCAGTCATCCATGGTATTCTCAAAACTGCTCTAAATATCAACATCGTTGTGGCTTCCAGAACCGTCTTTCTTGTTTATTGATCGTCTAGGGATCACTCTCATCCATAAGATGCCATATGTGGCATTGAACAATTATTTTTGACATCCATTGGCAAATAGTTGTTGCATATGATGCATTTCATTTTCTGAATAAACGTTTTTGCTAAGACTTGTATTATCTAAATTACTGAGACGCAACCCTTGTATCAAAAAAGACATTCCACCACTTCTTAGGTACTTTCGTCTGCCCAGACCATTTAGGCAGTAAAGAAATGACAAGCTGCGATATTGTCTAAATAACTTGCTTGTCACGTTTGAGGAGTTTAATCATACCTCACGTGCCCTTATTACGGAAGATCATAACATTACAGCTGGGTAAGTTAAGCGGAGACGAAGTCATTTATATAATTACGAGCCAGCACACCCGTCAACACATATATCGGTGAACAATTAAAACCAGCGTTTTAAGATTTCATCGTCTGCTGCATATTAAGGAGACTGAAGATTTTGCCTTGAACTCATTTGTCTGTTTTATGTTTGCGAAGTTACTTTAAATATGTGTAAATTATTTTTTTTTTAAATGGAATAATTTTTTCGTCTGTCTTTTTCAAGGGATGCCATTTTTCCCTTAGATGTCCAATGGGAAAAAAATCAAACAGCAAAAAAATATTAAATATATGTAATTATATGACATTCTACTATCGCTTTTCCCACTTATTATTCTAAGAATAATAATTACACAAATATCTGTTTTCAGGCGCAATTTTAAAAAATGTACATGATAATTACCTTAGTATACATATCACTTAAAGTTAACTCTCTGGTACAGTTATCACTTAGCTTGTATTACAAATAAAACGAGTCATTGTTGTTGTTGTTTTGAAAAGGTGCTGGATGGAGAGCGGGCACTTAACAGCTGACCGTTATTGCCTCTTCTCGTTCCATCTTGGTCTACCCTGTTCAACCTGAAAATTGGGGTATTTAGTGTCATTTTATTTACTAATTTATATTCAATTTAAATAACTATTTTGCGGTTGTTGATTTTAATTTAAATTAGTATTTGTCCATTTTATTTTATCTTTTGTATTGTTCATAGATAACTATTGTCCTTTACACTTGGTTTTAATTTGTATTAGTATTTGTTCTTTTTGAGTTATTTTTTTTTTATTTTTTTTTTAACTCGTTGTCTTTCCTTGTTCTATGAATAGTTAGTAAGTTTTTTTTTTCTGTTTTTTTTTTTTTAATGATTTGTTAGTTCTTGTTGCTTAATTTCTATTTGGTTGAATGTCTTTTCTGAAATACTGAAGATAAAACAAGTCATGAAATCATCGGTGCTTTTGTAGACCGTCTTCTAACAGCATTTCACTGTAATTTATATTGTTAAAGCGAATGGAATTAATGGGCGATTCTTGCTTTTCAATATACGCAGACAGTTAGCTTACGCTTTGTGGTTAAAGCAGTTTGAAATGTAAACAGAACTTTAAATTTTATTGAATGGCCAGCACTGTTTTATTAAACGCAAGCAAAACAAAAACAACATCGTTGAAGCAATGATATAAGTTAGACAAGGTATTAAAAAAAACGCTTGTAAATAGGGCAGGCACAGATAAAATGAACATTTCATGAGAGCTTCGATTAAATTAGGTAGAAAAAATTGCTGATATATTGACAGCACTAAAGCTTCTTTGCTCGGTTCTTTACCACGCGCACACACGCAATTAGGCGGAAACACATCGAGGAATTCAAGGGAGACTGTGTAACCTAGCAAACTGTGATTTTACGAGCAAAGATGGAGCACTGAAATGAAAGTTATCGCTTCTCGTTTGTTTTATGGGCTTCAAAGAGCACAACACCTATTAAATATTCATCAAGCGTAACTATTTAAAAATACGTCAGTGAGGTAAAGAAATATACGTATGAGAGAGGGGTAATGCACATTAAGTTTGTGTAGAGTGCTTTGGTATTACGACACCACTCATGCTGGCCAATGTTGGAAGAGGTTTTGAAGGGCGTATAAATAGTATTAGTGCTATCTGCTCTGCCGCACTATTCCTATTCTGGATTTATAGCTTGGTGAAAGAAACATAGCGTGCTCTAATGAAGAGCACGGTAACATAGGCCCGGGATGAGGAATTTAGTTTACACATATGTAATTGTTCTTCTCGTTCTCTCACTCTTATACAACAACATCTACTTCTCTGATACAGTTGTAAGTCTTGTCTTAGGCGTCCCGCGTCGGCATGCTGTTTTTTCCCGCTAGTGGGTAAATGAAGTTCTGTCAATCTACTAATCTCGTGCAATCGACAGTTTTGAAGGATATGTTCTACTATTTGATTGTTTCTCCTCTGTGGACACATGTCTGTCTGTCCGATTACACTGGACAACAAATTTTGACTTTTTGTGTGTATCTGAGATTAAACCAAGTTACCTTTATGTTGTCTGGGCTGCTGAATATGAAAATGGCACCAGATTAGCACTAGTTTTTTAAATATCTATAAAACAAGTCTTTCACATTTGCACATACTTGTAAATACCATATGATAATAATGCTCATAGCATAATTTCATATATATATATATATATATATATATATATATATATATATATATATATATATATATATATATATATATATATATATATATATATATATATATTAGTGTGCTTCTGTGACATAATAAAATTATAAAATAACTTGAAAATTTTTAACAACACAATAAAAACTAATTTACGGAAACTATGCGCCTAGCGTTGAAATGTCAACACAGCATGCTAACTAATCATCCCATCATAGCATCTCCGCCGTTGTAATTTACGTTTTAATTAATGCTCCCACCTGGTCGGCTTCTAAATTTGGAGCGATGTATTTTGATGACCAGTTTTAAGATCTGCTAACTCTTTGAGAGTTGCGCTAATTATTTCTTACAGTGCACTTCTATGTTGCACTCTTAAATACTCACATCTATAACAGGATCAAAGTAGAAATGTGTCTAGAGGCTTCTGTCCCTGCCTTAGAATTTCTCCCAGATGTACACCCATAATATATATATATATATATATATATATATATATATATATATATATATATATATATATATAATGTACAAAAAAAGAAACGCATAGCTATCCGAGGGCGCGTTTTTTATGAGTTTGTAAGTAAAATTTGGTGCTAGGGTATATAAAAACCAGCCTCAAATGTTCTTTACAGTGTCACATGCACGTGTTGACCTGAATTGCGTTCGTTTTTGTAATCGTTACAACGCAGTGGTCAATAGTGTATATGACGCAATTTTTGACCACAGCTCATGTTGCGCGCACGTGAAAGCAACAACATTTGGGGTGAACACTATTCACTGACTACGCAACTGAAACCCTATAAAAGGATAACGCTACACACAAAAAATTCAGTTAATTTTCAAGCAGACATTTATGCCGTCTCTATCGATAAATTTAAGGAACATTGCTATTGGCCGTTTGCACGCAGGCGAAAGTCAAAGTCAGGTTGCCAGGCATCTAAACGTGCATCAGAGTACCATCAGTCGACTTTGGCACCGGTTCCACGCATCCATGCCCAGAAGATGCCAGTCGCTGATCGATGCAAGTGGTGGCCACACACCATACTAACGGGAAAGCCCGTACGCCAAAAACTCTCGTGACCCAGATGCAAAACAACTGTCAATTGATTGGTTGAACCCTAAGGTATTCTTTTGTGCAATTTGAACAGTTAACTCATTAAATTAAAAAAGTTATTGAATGTCAAAATAATGGCTATGTGTGTGCCTTCAGTAGCTATGCGTTTCTTTTTTTTGGACAGTATAGAAAGATTAACTGAAGTTTAAAACAAATGTTGGGAAAGGTTACGACTAAGTATCCACAGGATTGGGATAGAATATTACCCGCTATTCTCTTCGCCTATAGAGAAATTCCTAACGAAAATACGGAGTTTGCGCCATTTGAATTATACTGTTCAAAAAAAGAAACGTATAGCTACTGAAGGCACACACATAGCCACAATTTTGACATTCAATAACTTTTTTAATTTAATGAGTTAATTGTTCAAATTGCACAAAAGAATACCTTAGGGTTCAACCAATCAATTGACAGTTGTTTTGCATCTGAGTCACGAGAGTTTTTGGCGTGCGGGCGTTCCCGTTAGTATGGTGTGTGGCCTCCATTTGCATCGATCAGCGACTGGCATCTTCTGGGCATGGATGCGTGGAACCGGTGCCAAAGTCGACTGATGGTACTCTGATGCACGTTTAGATGCCTGGCAACCTGACTTTGACTTTCGCCTGCGTGCAAACGGCCAATAGCAATGTTCCTTAAATTTATCGATAGAGACGGCATAAATGTCTGCTTGAAAATTAACTGAATTTTTTGTGTGTAGCGTTATCCTTTTATAGGGTTTCAGTTGCGTAGTCAGTGAATAGTGTTCACCCCAAATGTTGTTGCTTTCACGTGCGAGCATCATGAGCTGTGGTCAAAAATTGCGTCATATACACTATTGATCACTGCCTTGTAACGATTACAAAAACGAACGCAATTCAGGTCAACACGTGCATGTGACACTGTAAAGAACATTTGAGGCTGGTTTTTATATACCCTAGCACCAAATTTTACTTACAAACTCATAAAAAAGCGCCCTCGGATAGCTATGCGTTTCTTTTTTTGAACAATATATATATATATATATATATATATATATATATATATATATATATATATATATATATATATATATATATATATATATATATATGTATATATATATATATATATATATGGCGTCATTCGACCAAATACCCAATATGCAGAACCATCCGAAAGCCAAAATTGACAAAGTGAAATAATGAAAAAGAGGGCCATAATAGTTCCTGTGGCTTACTCTTTCTTTATTCTGATAGTTTTCACAAGTCGATAGGGAAAACTCGTATTGTCCTGAAATTTGTTAAAATACCCTTGTGGTTTCGTCATCCCAGTTCATATATACCATAACCATAATTCAACAACAACAAACTACTTCCAGACAAATGTTTGAGAAAAGAGAGTATCCTAAAATATGTAGCATCAAGTGGAGTTACTAAAATGACTACAATGAAGTTGTTATGTTATTAGTTTGGTATTGGTTCATCTACAATCTCTGATTTAATTGAACTAAAAGAAAATCTGTCCAAATTTTATGGTGATACTGATTTACCCAAGCTAATGGAATACAAGAAGACATTAAATCAGAAAAAGAATGTAAAAATACACAAAACGTTATTAGAATTGATCCACTAGCGCTAAAGCGAAAGATACCTTCTCATTCGTTCTCTTATCATGGCCCAGGCAAATACTTTTCATGAACAGTTAAGTTTAACATCACTTTGTAAGTTATACATTAGACTGGCTATTACAAGACACACTAAAATATATTAAAGAACCTAGTTTACAATGTATATTTCAGAAACTAGCTTCAAAGCAAACCTCTACATGGACACAGTTATATGGATATCAAGCTGTTCCTCCCGCAGCATGTTCCCTCTCTCCATATAGCCGGTAGTTTCAAGGGAACAGCAGTAGCCGATACAGATTTGTACCAGTCACGTCGCAGGAGCTACCAAAATAATGCCCAATAAACATTAGACTGTCTTAGGGACTCCGACTTCGGAATTATCCTCCGGGTTTACTCTTTAAACCTTTCAGGTATACATACATACATATATGCATACATATGCATGGAGGCATATCTGGAGTCATCCTTATATGACCACCAGCTATGCACAATGCTACAATATATGTATGTGGAAGTGAACCTAAGTCTGTGAGGCTAATTACATCTTCATTAACTCTTGAAATCATCCACACACTTCCAGGGATTCCCCCTGTGGTGAAACTTGTTGAGAACCCAGCATTGCACACTAAGCTTGGAGAAGTCCCTTGAGCCCCAGGCGTAATTCTTTGGCTTTGACTTTGTTGACTGCATGCAGAAGGACCTCATTATAGACCCAGTGATAGGCAGGGGAAGCTGAGAAGTGGATCTTTGCAGGACGTGACAATTCCTTGGGTAAGCCCAGAACCAGAGTACATAGTTGGAGAGTCGCCTTGGATGACGGGGAATGTACAGTATGCCACGCACTTTTTACTTCTAGCTCGGGACCAGATGTGACGATCCTTTAAATGCAAGCCAAGCTGGAGAAACTGGAGCTCATGACGTCAACTCAACACGTTTCTGAATGGTATAAAAGCCACCGGACAAGCCTAGGTCTACAGTGTAGATAATACAAAGGAATCTTTAACTTTGTGTTGGCTGCTAAAGAGCGAGAAGCGGCCCTAGTTAAACAACACCAACAATTTACATACAACATACATACATACAATATACATACATTCACCATACATACAGAGAAGCAACTCTCTAAAGCCAGAGAAAGAAGGATCGGACCTAGAATTCCATAATTATAAGTGACAGATCGAGTATTTGGGCAACTTTGGAACTTACAAGTAAACCAGCATATATAAATACAAAGACTGGAAACTTAAAAGGACCAGGACAGATCGAAGTATTTGGGAAACTTCAAATCTTTCCTGAGTTACGCTGTATATACTCAAGAATTTTATTCTTCTGAGAGATTAACATTGGTGGGTGAACAGCGAGACAATGCGCCTGTTAAGCTTCTAACTCTGTGTACTTAGCGGAGGCATTTGTCCTTTCTATTTTTCAAAAAGAAGTTCGTGGTTACAAGCTATCAGACGGTTGGAAGTACTAACGTTACTACGCCGCTAGTGTGAGAGAAGAGCATCAACCCTGACCGCCTACTTTGGACGAGTTATGTGGAGAAGTGCACTCATCATTAAAAAAGTGATGGAAACCACGGCTACAGGACTCACCTAGAGTTACGTTCTTGTAAAAAAAAGGAACCAGCAAACGGACTTTTATAACTCCCCTATTAAGTCTCCATGAGGACATTTATCTAAAATTCACCATCCTTTCATCCTTATTTTAGCTTGTTAAAACTAATTGATTATTAAATCTGTTACATGTTATTTTAAAACTAAACAATCATGGTTTATTCAGTTATTAGAAGTATGAAAGCAAACGTATGAGCAAGATTCTTTAATATATACATATAAATAGACATCTAGAGATATATTTACATTTATAGAGTAAATACCTATACAGGGAATATCGCTGGATTTACACCAACTGGGGGCTTGAACGGGCTAAAACATTGCTTAATTCTTCACAAAAGGCGACTGACCGATATAAGTTAACAATTGTTCAGCCAATGCAACATTGTTCTTGATTTCTAAAAATATCTTGTGAAACTCCCTTGAGAAAGAAGCGTCATTACCCTTCTATCTACATCTCTGCCAAGAGTAATCTTGCGCGAAGGTAGACACCTTTGACGACCCATTTTAGATATTCTTGAGTTTTGGCCACTGTTGGACCACTACTGCAAAGCAGGGGAGGCAATCCGTGACAATTTACATATATATATATATACGTGTATATATATATATATATATATATATATATATATATATATATATATATATATATATATATATATATATATATATATATATATATATATATATATATATATATATATATATATATTTCTTTTTTTCCCAGAGACAAAGTACAAAAACATAAAATAAAAGATAGCCAATAAACTAACGTTACAACAAGGAACCCACAAAGGAAAAGAAGAGTGGGGAGGCCAAGGAGAACTGGTAGAAGAACTGTGAAAGAGGAGGCAATGGAAATTGGAATGACTTGGGCACAGCTGAAAAAGACAGCCCAGAATAGAAATCGATGGAGAGCAACTGTTTCAGCCCTATGTTCCACAGGGAACGGAAAGGAATGATGATGATGAACAAAACAAAAGAGAGCAAAAATGACTGCACTTTGTGAAGTCATGTGTTGACCAGGCCGGATCTCACTTTCAGCCGTAATATTAATATGACATAGCATTTTGTGTAATCTAATAGCAGTTAATTCTCTTTATTCTGGTACGTATTTCATTTAAATTAGTTGGATAGAAGTAAAGAAATAACAATATAAAAATAGACAGGGACTGTTCAATCACCCAACAGATCAGCCATTGATGTCAACCAGAGACAGTATGTGTATTCACTTTAATAAATAAGAGGGCCCAACCTATCTCGTAATGACTTCGATCGATAGATCGCAGAAATATTCAAGTGATTTTAGAATGGTGTTATCAGGGCAGGGGATCGTGCTGACAGTTACGAACACGCCACCGTGTAACAATAAACAGATGGGAAAATCGAACGTATGCCAAGAAAAAAGTGGTTTGGAATTTTCCTTTGTTTGTTTGGTTTGTGTTTTTAATTTTCTGGAAATTTTTGTTTAAGTTTGCTTTCGTGTTTTAGTTTTAGTCATATTATTTTCAGGTTCATGTCTTCGTACTCTTCTACCTTTAATTAACTTGTATTATGTCCTCTTTTGTTTGAAAGAGAGAGCGTTATCAATAGTTTTCTTCTTCGAACACTCTCAGACGTCAATACGAATGTTTTCAAAGAAAAAAGTGCTCAGCCTGAGGCTATTTGCATCTCAGTAGAGCTTTTCCACGAATGTTACTAATGTCGGTCATATGCGTTTTTTCTGTTCCACGTATGTTGGCATCTTTGAAGCAAATGTTCAGCAGTCACAGTTACGCTCATCGATAGTTTCAATCTTTAACTTGTTGAATATATGCTATCACAATCTGTTGTGGTCATTGCGGAGTCTGAAGATTGCCACTTGTTCTCTACTGTTGAGCCGGTTGTATGCATCATTGTGTGTGTGACCTGGATGCTCTGCATCCCATTTGTTTCTTTATCTGATTTTGACAAAACTCTTTGTCTCCTCGAAAGTTATGCTTGCATCAGGCTGAGGTAGCTTCCACCTTTCTTTGGTAGGTTTCAAATATAAGTAGTCAGCTGAAGAGCAGAGAGTCAAGGAGTAAGACGGAGAGAACAAGGGAATAAGTGAGTGGACAGAACAAAAGTATATAGGAAGAGAAACTAGAGTTTTAGAGAGTATCTTCTTTCTCTTCTTCGCCTTTAGACTTTGTGACATATATATGTAAATATAGCCCCAGTAATCCTCATTTATCCGACCACCTTTGCTTCCGCGTTTAGTGTTTATAATTTTCTACGCAAAAACTACACAATTTCTGACTATCTGACCCATATTTTTAATTCACGCCTCTTTTTTGTCTACTTGACCATACCAAACGAGCTCGAGAGCTTGTTTATAAACTTTCGAAACCGTCATTCATTCAGGGGAGCGAATCACGTTTGCTTACCTGACCTTCTCACGCGACCTGACTTATTAATATTATGATAACTGGCAGATAGAAGGGCAGAACACGGGAGAGGTAACAGTTTTTGAAGTTTCACTACGAGGGGAGCAAATCCTGTGATGTTTATACATTCAGGGAAAAGGTATCTCTTTGATCTCGAGAAACAGGAAATTCGCAGACCGGAGTCCGCTACATAGACGAAGCTTTGTTGCTGATAGCAGCGGCCGACGGAATTGACCGAGGAATCTTTGATCGGGGAACTAGGTTCCTGAATTTCCGCTATACACGAGTAGTGTGAAAAATAACAGCCTTCTGAGATCAAAATACAATGATCCTATATAACCAGTATCAGTTGTGGCTCAGATTTTTTTTGGATAATCTAGCTAGTTATCCTAGAGCCATTGTGAAAGTGCGGTATTAGCATGTCGTGAAGATTATTTCATTTCTGATTGTGGTAATAGAAATTAGCATTTTTCGTGATTTAATGTGTTACGTTTATCATTATAATTCACTGGGATTTTCTAGGTGTTAAGACTTGCTAATTAAATAACGCATAGCTATTTTTATTCTAACTGTTTCAGTTGCAAGGTAGATTTAATCACCCGCTATCGCTCAGAAAGAGTTGGTTTAGTTGACTGATAAATACACTAGGCGACTGATAATTGACGGAAAACAATTCACTTCTAATTCATTATGTGTAATTATATAAGTGACTAGTGTAATATCATTTGGCGAAACAAATAGCTAGTAATGACAAGCGATATTTGTTAAAGTGATTAAAGATTAAATAATAACTGACCAGACAAGATAGGCTAGACATAATGTGCGCCTTTTAACTTAATCAGGGATGACAGAGAGGATGAGAGATGTCTCTGTAGCGAGATTTGGTACCACTTGCTTTGTTTGTGAAAAATGTGTAACGCGACACACACACACACACACACACACACACACACACACACACACACACACACACACACCCACACCCACACACACACCCACCCACACCCACACACACACCCACACCCACACTCACACAGAGCGCATGGAACGCTACGGATCTTGCTTTGAAGTTTGAAGGAGGCAGAAAAATGTTAATTACGTTTAGCCGGACGGTATTGAAGAAGGTATGAAATAGCGAATATAGGAATGGCCGACTTTAAAAGTTTGCATTTACAGGAAAGAAAATTTAAAGCTACAAGAGCAAGCCTGGTTGGAAGTTATTAAAACTATAATAATTCATCAAAGGAGATAGACTATGAAGGATATCCAAAATGATATTATTCAAATATAAATAGTTTTGAAAATAATTAAAACCTTTCATCGTCATCACATCTGCTAAAAGTTAGCTAATAATCTTTAAAAATTTATTATACGTACATGCCTAAACGGATTTCAATAAAACTTGGATAGAATGAAAGCTTCATATGGGGAAAATGAAAGGATACCTAGGAAAGAAGGAAGGATATAAGTGTGTAGTGAAAAGAAGAGAAAACAAGTACAGAAAAAGCACAGATCGCCTCAAACCGAGAGATTAAACGAAACCGTATTGGACTTCAAGAGGTGCTTTCTCGTACGGGAGAGACGCCCAAATATAAGGACAGAACGGATCGTTGAAAATCAAAAACACCAAATCCAGAAGCCAGAGTGAGAAACTGGAAGACAGTATCTGCAAGAAAAGTTCTTTTTTCACGCTGCATGCAGGGCATATTAACGTCAAACAATACAGCCTCACCGTGAGCTTATTAATCCTAAGAGGGTATGTTAGTTCATTAAATATATAGATATGACTAATATCATTTCATTTCAGATTTTATTTACGATCTGATTGTATCAGACATAATAAAAAGGGAATGACGCTAACCAGAGATAACCGGCATTGTCAGGAAGCATAACCATTAATTGATTAGCCAAATATATCATGGCTAGTTCTTGCCTGGAAGCTTACGACATATCAGGAAGTACATAAGTGACTTGGCATCCATAAGTGGAAGGCAAAGGTTATATCGTACCCATGTATCATAACATGTTTTATTCATGTATTTTGTTAATTCTGCACAGTGGACAATATCTTATCATGCTATCTCTGTAACATACTACCATGAATCATTCATTTGTATACAAACACTGAAGACATGGTCGCCTCATGAACAGCAGTGGGTGGTGAGATTGTTGGAACACCATGGCCACCTATTACCTTTTGTTTCAGGTTTTTATGATCGTTCCTGATCGAGCTCATGTTCAAGTTTAAACTAAAGACTTGAGGACCGTTGATCCTGCTAACTGAAGCCTAGAGGTCATCCAATCTTCAACACCTTAGTCCCCCGTAGTTATAGGACGGGCTGAAGGAGTCTGTTGATTCAATTGTGTCTCAGGAACCTCGAACAAATACCAGATGAGTTTATGTGTATCCATCCAACAAACACTGTGAGCAGTTTCTAAAACGACTGTCGATGATGATAACAGCTAGATACTAGATAGCAATATATATATATATATATATAAATATATATATACATATATATATATATATATATATATATATATATATATATATATATATATAAAATATACTGTGACAGACTGTTCTAATTTCATTGGAAGATTCATCCAAGATTTTTTACTATTATTTATTTTAATTTGTAACTATAAATAATCATACATTTTACCATCTTCCAACACCCATTTCTCATTACAAGAATATATTGATGTACATAATAAATTCTGAAATTGTACTCATTTGACTTGGTAAATTTTTAACTGTTAAATTTTGAGATACTTTTTCTAATTTAATTATATTATCACATAGGGTTACTATAGCGAAAGTGGCACAGTATACTTCTGAAGCCTAAATCTATTGTCCAGCTCAGAGTATTCACAGCCGTAACTCAATTGTGATACCAGTGCACTTCTCTGGCACTGGGATTTCATACTTTCTGGAGAGAGATTCTACTACTTCTCTACCACTATCATCACACCAGAAAAACCTTTCGCTACAGTCTCGTCCCCTTTCCGTGTATATATATATATATATATATATATATATATATATATATATATATATATATATATATATATATATATATATATATATATATATATATATATTAATATATATTAACTGTAAGTGTTGCATAATGTTCATGTATCCTCTAGGTCAGCGGTTCCCAACCTGTGGTACGCGTACCCCTGGGGGTACGCGACAGGACGTTCAGAGGTACGCGAAAAAAATTGAGTAATGGTGGAAAAAGATACATATGTCAACAGTGTAAAAGTCAAGTCAAAATTTGTGAAATTAATTCAACGCTATACTGTACAACATGAACTGTGTGAGACAATCTCCGCCATTTTTTTTTTTTTTTGCGCGCCACTGGCGTGCTGTCTGCTTGGACTGGCGTGTGTGAAAATCTATGGCATTTCGTGTGACCACAATTCAATATTTTTACACAATAGTCTTCATTATGATGACTATGGGATTATAGTTATGCCGTTGAATATTTCATCAAAAATATGACTTGTTTGATCTTCCACACTATCTATGAACGTCTAATGTCCCGGAAGTAATAGTGTCGATTCTTGACTCAAATTTTACAAACGTCAGACAGTGAGACAGTGTGTCTATATACAGTAGTTTTTGTCATTGTTTTAACTTAACTTAAAGTAATTAATTGTTCAATTCATGTATTATCAGATATGGATCAGTGGTTGAAAACCGGCACAGTAAAAACTGAAACATAATGTGGAATGTGATCAATCGCCAAGTACTTCTCAGGACACGCCTAAGACTTTGGTGCAGGATATTGAAAAGACACGATCTTCAGTTTTACATAGAGCTAAAGAGAGAAAATACAGTGACGAATACATGAAGTATGGGTTTTCGTCTACAGGAGATGAGGACTGTGCTAAGCCCCACTGTGTAGTGTGTCTGGAAGTATTATCCAATGGTAGCATGAAACCTTCGTTACTCTTGTGACATTTACAAACAAAACACCCCAGTTATGAAAACAAGGAACGCAAATTTTTTCAGCGCCTATCGAAACAACAGAATGTGACATCGTACTTGTCGTCAGTTAACAAAGATAACGAAAATGCGGTTGAAGCCTCCCACCGTATTAGTTATCATATTGCTAAATGTGGTAAAAATCATACTATAGCTGAGAATTTAATTTCTCCTTGTATAAAAGATGCCGTTCTGTGCATGCTCGGAGAGGAACATGTTCGCAAAATGATCGCTATCCCTCTTTCGAACAATACTATTTCTCGAAGAATGCAGGATATGTCTGACGATGTTGAAGGGACAATAAAAAGTAGAATTAAAAATAGTAAATTCTTTGCTATTCAAGTTGACGAAAGCACAGATATTGCTAATTTCGCTGTTTTGCTTGTTATTGTGAGGTATTTGAAAAGCAATGAAATTGAAGAAAACCTTTTGTTTTGTCATCCTCTGTCAGGGCTTACAAGAGGTGAGGATATATTTCATGCTATTGATTCTTATTTCAAAGAAAAGGACATTAATTGGTATAACTGTTGTGGACTATGCACTGACGGAGCCAAGTCTATGTCAGGTTGCTACTCCGGTCTTCGCGCTCGTGTCACGAAGGTAGCCCCTAATATAACCTGGAGCCATTGCTGCATCCACAGACAAAGCCTTGTATCTAACCGCCTCCCTGATGAATTAAAAGTCGTTCTTGATGAAGCTGTGAAAGTGGTTATTTTTATAATGTCAAAGTTCACAAACTCGAGGCTTTTCAAAGCACTGTGTGAAGAGATGAATAGTCTTCATTCTACCCTGCTCCTTCATACACAAGTAAGGTGGCTCTCTCGTAGTAAAGTCCTTACCCGGCTGTTCGAACTTAGACATGAAGTCCAACTTTTTTTTGAAGACCATCCTTTCCAACTTACTTTAAAGTTACACGTCTGTGATTGGCTTCAGAGTCCTGCATACTTATCGGATATTTTCCTATAAATAAACAAACTAAATTTGGTACTTCAGAATAGCTCGGTAACGATCTTCAATGTTTCAGACAAAATTGAATCTATGATTAAAAAATTAGATTTTTGGAAGTCGTGTATTGAAAAAAAACCAGCCTGAGGTATTTGAAACTCTGCACAATTTCTTATCTGAGAACAAGCTGCACCTCTCCCAGGAAATGAGCGAGAAAATAATTGAACACTTGAAAGGGCTAAAATCATCTTTCGAGAAGTACTTTCCGAAACCTGGAAAAGAGACCTACTGGATTGTAAATCCCTTTGAAGAAGAATAATTCCAAGCATCCACATTATCAATCAATAAAAAGAGAAGTTGATTGAACTTTCGACTGATACTACTTTAATAGCTGAATTCAAAGGAAAATTCCTTATTAACTTTTGGGGAGACATCAGCAGAGAGTATGAACAGCTGACCGACAAGGCGCTTAAGTTTCTGTTGCCATTTACAAATACTGAGCTGATGGAGAGGGCTTTCTCTTCTTATACCTTTATAAAAAATAAATACCGTAGTAAACTGAATGCAGGTCCAGAATTGAGACTGTATCTTACATCACTTGAACCTGATTTAAAAAACCTATGTGCCTCAAAACAAGCTCAAGGATCGCACTGAACATTTGTCATGGTCACGTGACATGTGTGTTAAAAAAGTGATTTCAACTTTTAACAATAACAACGTTTTTATTATTACTATTAATAAATTAAATGTGTTAATTTTTATTGTAACTTCTGATTTTTTTAATGTAAAAATATATGCACTGTTTGTTCACCTTTTTATTACATTGTTTTTTAATCCCGTGGTTGGCCCCTTTATTTCTGGTTATAATCTATAAATTTTGAATAACAGCAACTATATTAATTTCAAATATTTTGCTAATATTAAGGGTACAATTTATAGAAATGGGCTGCCAAGGGGTACGCAAGTGAAAAAAGGTTGGGAACCGCTGCTCTAGGTAATCTGATCAACGGCGACCAGCTTTTTTTATGTGGCTATATCTTGGGCCTTATCTCGATTTTTACTGAGTGGAAGTACTGTTGTCTTCTGTTGCTTGACGCGTCTCCAAGTTTCAGTTGTGAACAGGACGGGCCACAGAGATGAACGAACATTGTAATAAGTAAAAATAATAACGGGGACTTACCAAATACCCAGATATATTTTATTGCATTTTATCTGCCCATTGTGGGAAAATAACAATAACTGTTCTCCTGACTTCTGATAGTCGTTCGCGCTATTTCAGAATCGGCAACCCACCAGAGTTAGCCGGTAGGATCTATCAAATCAATCGCATACCAACATCACTAACAATTGTAGCAACTGTCTGTGATCAAATAACAGGAGCATTCGTTTTTCCATTCCTTGCGGTGAACACTTTATCTCGATTTTTCTAACATAAACTAGTCAAGGTGACAATATCGATCCAGGATTACCTCACCAAACTTTGGCGTCCACCGTTATAAAGTTACTGTTACGGCTGAGCTGGGGCCAAGTTTGCCACTGAAACCTGACATTTCCAATATCGAGAACTATATCCAGGATAATTATCTTCTTCTTCTTCCATCCTTAGCCATCAACCGGCAAAGCAGTATGTGGCCAGTACGCCTAGTGGCGTCTTAGGGCAACAACAAATTGATCGATCTATCGCTGTTTCCACCACGCCTAGTGGCGTCTTTGTGGAACAAAAACAGACCAAACAATCTATCATTGTTTCCGTAATCAGATTGGTTGGCAAGCAGGTGATCAGCCCACTGTGCCAGGATAATTATGCATGACTGGAAATGACACCTGATTAGGTAAGGAAAGAGTGAGCGTGGCCACGCGTGAGAGAGAAAGACTGAAGATTTCCTTGTTAATGTAGATTGTAACAAACTAGCTTATTTGGCTTTAACAATTGTTTACTTTACAGGTAGCACGTATTAGGAATTTTGCTCACTTTACTGCCTATATACCGTACCCTAGTGTTAATTTTTGACCTTTCGGGTTATTAACTTCTTTTGGGATCTGTGGCCGGGTAGGGAATTGGGGGTTGCTGTTTAATTGCAGAGAGTGTTAGATCTAGATTTACTAGCTTGACTGCTAGAGTTCGCAATTTCTCCCTTACAGTCTTACGGGATTTTACCTGGTTCGGGGATTATCCTCTAAGGTGTTGTATTAGAGCAGATGTGTTTTATTTATATGATTTACCAGCAAGAGCAGTTATGGTTCATTTATATTTCCTTCCTTCCTCTCATGAATGTATGGCAAAGCAAATGAGTGACGACCTGCCTTTAGTATAAGGGTGACTTTTATTAAATTATAACGTAATTACAAATCGACATGGCAAAACTTCATAAGACACATATGACAATTATTCTTCAGAGCATATTTCTTTTAAAAATCCCGCTGTATGAGTTTCTAACTTCATTATAACCATTCTGGTTCTATTCTTAGGAAATTCTTTCTTGTTCATAATGCCATATTTTCAAGTAAGTGCATGCCAGTAGTGCAATAGGGATTATTCTGCCTCTTCAGGATATAAAATTGCCATATCTCCTCCTGATATGTTATTGCTTCATCAAAACAAATCAATCCTGCATGTACATTTGAAAAGAAATCTTTCAGCCATTGTTCCCTTTCTAAATCTGCAACAATCATTCGATTTCGACATGTCAATAATTGTATAGTAATTAGTTCCTACTTACAGACTTCGAATATAGAGTTTAAATACACAAAAATGCACTTTGAAGAGAACATGCCATCATCCCTGGAATTTCTAATTCTTCAACTTGAATAACTTTCATGCAGAAAACCACTGCGTTATGAGCACAAACTTGCTTGTCTTACTAGCTGGACGCGTACCTTCCAACTAAAACTAGGCTGCTGGGGAAAAATCGCGTCCCTTCTACATTTCCTGCCGGCTGAATAATACTGAGCCTTACGATTGGTTAAAAATCACGTGACTAACGCGACTCTACAAGCGAAGCTTAGCCTAATTAAAATTTAATCTGTTTCTAGGAAAGTAGAAATTTATATGCTAATCTGGTTTTTATAGCCTGTTTCCAAAGGAACAACTATGTGCACGGCTACATATAGATCCAGGGGCCTTGCAAATGTATCCCATAGGGAGACATTTGAGTACTATCAACTCTAAAAAATATCCCCAAAATTTCCTAAGTTCAAAAAAAAATTTGCAGAAAAATTTAAAGTTCAAAAATTTTTCTAAGTCCAAAAATATTTCAGAAAATTTAACGAAATTCCTACGTCTGAGCTCCTATGTCTATATGGGACTTTCGTCTATAAAGGGGCCTTATAGATGGACATCATCTCCAAAAAATTGCAAACTATCTTTCACATCAATACATATTTCAACCAAATTTACAAATTGGCAACACTGACCAACAAAATCCTAAAAACAATCATAAGGTCATCACCAAAAAGAATGTGACGAGTGGCAACACTGGGAAATGAACAATAAAATATCTTATTTGCAGAACTTGGCTGCATTATCATAATCTATTACATTTCATTCAAAAATATAGTTGATTACATTCTCTTAGATATGGTGGGGGGGGGGGTTATCTCTTTTCTGTTCCTGTTATTTGCTCCATATTAAAAGCCTCCAAGTACTTAAAAAATCTTTTTTCTTCCTGGCGTACTTATTTATTCTATTTCCCAAGTACTCTGCAATATCCCAAGAAATGTCCAAAATCTCCAATTCCTATGGTAATGGCAATCCACTTTCATAGAATAGCCAATGTTTTCATGGGTACTCATCATTTCCTCTTTTTTTTTTTTTTCTAGTGAATGAGCCACTTGCTCATTATTACATGTAGAAAACATCTCTAGACATAATATGCATATTTTATCAGACGATAATATAACTAGCATCATTTTTATAAGTAATCATTTTTCACAATAAAAGCATTAAAACCTCATGGCTTATCCATATTTATTTATTTGTATGTTTCCTGTTATTGACATTTTCTAAATGGTAAGTGTATAAATTCGTTCTAAGTCCGTCACTGTAGAGAATGTTCTATATTACATTCCTTTTTTTTTTTAAATATGTGATGTTTGTCTCCAATATCCGTACGTCTGGTGGTGATCCTGTCCATTAGTCAGTTATTTCTAATCATTCCTTCTTTTCTGTCAACACAGTATTTTTTTTTCTGTGAACTCTTCCCTAGAAATATTATTTATATATTTTTTTTCAAAGATCTTCTTTGACTTACCATTCATCAATTTTCAAACATCAAATTATTCAGCAACCAACAGACTAATGTGTTACTGTCATATTATGAAATATAAGGGAAAAGGAAAATATAGTTTCAAATCATCATGAATTTTCTACATTGGGTTCCGTATTACTTTATTTTCTCTGTTAAGACATACTGCTTATACTCTTGACAATATGTATCCATGTTGTCACTCTCAAGGCATCCTTGTATACAATTTATATTTGTCTCCTTTTTTTTTTCTTTTTTAACACCAATGTATCATTTATGGTGTTCCAATATCATTGTATCTATTCTAGTCCTCCTGTTATCTTGAGGATTCATCCTTAGTAACTCCCTATGTACCTTATCTAGCAATACATTTATCAAAAACACATCAAACAATTATTTATGGAACAATCAACTGAGATGTAAGAACTGTTTGACAATATGAGATTAAAAAATTTTAGGGTCATCACTCAAAAAATGTGACATAGAAGGGAAGAAAAAATATTCAATTGATCGTAAGGAATCTACAATATTCTCATAAGACAAAGTTCCTGGCACTCTGACTACTATTTATCCATATTATTTCTGGTTATCCTTGCATACAGTGTACCATTTCCATTTTCTTTATAAGTCCAATTCATCGCTCATGGTGCTCCAATATTTAAAATGTGGATCCTTCCTATTCCTCTTATTCTGTACTGGAAATACATCCTTATTAATTGTCCATGTACTATATCTGTGAATATTTATCAACAATATATCAACTAATCATTTATGGAACCATTAATACAAATGTCTAGACTTTACCAAAACATGAACAAAAACATGTCTTTTTACATATGTGCAAAATTTCGACACCAACTCTGCCTTCGCTGGTCGAGGGTTAGTCAGAGTTATGTGGTGCCTGAAACATCCGCTGACTACAGCCAGATGGGTGACTTATGGTACTTATAATTCAAAAATCTCGTCCGTCAGTTATCTTAAGTGTGGGGCGGGGGTCTATTTCATGGTGTCCTTGACAAAGTTTGCTGCATTTCCAATCTAGGTATTCTTTTCTTATGTCATAATATCTCCATGATATATCTGTGACATGTCTGTCCTTGGGATAACATTATTTTTATCCAATATCCTCGGGGTGAGCAGATCTCAGTACGTCCAATTTCATCAATCATGTATTTTTTTTTCTCCTGTACTTCTGGGTATGTTATGAGTATAGTAAATTGTCAACTTATTTCAACTATCTTACAACATTCTGTAATTCGTGATAAGGAATAGTCATTTGTTATACAACAATGTACATATTACAAAGGCACTGAGCAAAAATCACAGAGACATCTTCTCCGAAAATGCAGATGTATCTCTATGTCTCCTACCTCTGGGCGTAGTAATTATTCAGTCATTATTTTTTTTTCTATTATTTAATCTCCATTTTGTGTCCTTAGTACCTGTGGTTCCATGGGATTATCATAATCTATTTGTCTCTTGTCTACTGGTAATCCTTCAATAATGACTTCAAATATGGTCCTCATATGTGCATCAATCATCTGCTCTGATTTGTTCCATGTCCATGGTATTCATCAAATATTCTATTATATCCTTGTCTTATCTCGTAACCACGAAAGACTAAAATTATTCTTCCTCCAATGTTAATGTGGGGAATCTTGTGCATAAACATTACAACAAATCTCAGCTGTGACAACATAAAGTTTCACCATAATATAAAATGGCATCTTCATCATCATTAAACAGTTGCTTCATTCTCTCATGTGCCATCAGTGGCTATCATCCGGTAATGGGTGTTCAATGTGGGTTCAGCATATACAAATGCTGTAGAGGGGTATTTCATTTGCTAAGTCAGCATGTGCAGATGCTATTTCTTTAACATGGGCAAAGGCATCATCAACAAATAGGTGTAATGTGTTCAATCTGGGGTTAGCATATACTAATGCTCTCAAAGGATTTTTCATTTGCAAAAAATCAGCATGCGCAAATGTCATTGGGGTACTTGTCATAGGCAGTATCAACAAAATACTGCTGGAGTATCAGAGATCATGCTGGTGGGGTGTATGACTGGTAATGGGCAGTAGGAGTAAAAACTAATTTCTCACTCTGAAATGGTGATTTATTTTCTCTTTTTCTTTTCTTTTATGTCGGCTGCTAACCTCAGGGCAGTCAATGTTTTACAATATTGGCTTATCATCATCAAAATGTGTGAGGGTGGCATATAAACATATAATACATCTTATAAAAAAAACATTCCAATTGTTTTTCTCTTCTCCTTTTTCTGTTATGTTTTGTCTCTTTTCATTTTTTTTTTCATTTCTTTTTTCCATTTCTCTTTTCCATTTCTTTTCTGTTTTCTTGTGATTTCTTTTCTTTTCTTGTGATTTCTTTTCTTTTTATATCACAAGTACTAAAGAATGATAAAAATCAATTCACTAAACACTAGAGATACTATCAATATTCCTAATAGTAAATCCTAACCAATAGGGCTGCAAGTAATAGTTTAGGTTAGAATAGAATGAATATTGTAGCAGTGTCTGTTGTCAATAAGTGGCGAGGAAAGGGTACATCAAGGATCTCCTGATTACAACATGATTGTAATTCCAAGGAATGAATATGATTGGGATTGAAAAGATCACAAGTCTAGAATGTCGTCTCAATATAGTGGAAAGGAAAAATAGTAAGTTAAAGATGTTGTAACGGTGGAGTGAAGAAAATCTTACTATAGAGAGTCAAGGTTGGGATATGTATTCTTGGAGAATGTTTTAAAATCTTGACAGTACTAATATACATCTGGGTCTAAAATAATAATATACATTGGAAAAAATAAATAATCCTGTGGAGAAAGATAGCATAACATGCAATACTAGTTTTGGGTATGAATTATATGTTGTTAACAGATGTCATAGTAGGAACAGTATGATTGATCAAGGTGATAGAATAAAGGAGTTTCGCATAAATGAGATCACAGAAATATTAGTATGAGGTAAGAAAAAACTACTGGTGTAAAGTGTCTGCATGAAAATGCACTAAGATACAAAATTACAGAACTCTGGAACTGCAAGGACAAGAAGTCTGGTGAATGGAGCGTGGAATATGATCAGTTCAAAAGTAGAGATGAATGTTACAACAGAATAGTGTGACACATGTGTTATAGGTAAGGTTGTGTAACATTCTAAAATATTAAGAAAATGTCTGTAACTAAATAATGTCTGTAAACTCGTAACACCGTGTGTTATCAATTGTTTTGTCATATCTATTTCACAACACTATACTATCTAATGAAAATCCTCCGTGTGCTGGTCTTGATTTGTTCTCTGGGCATCAGTATTCTAAGGCTGGAAAAAAATAACTTTCTCAGTGAGGCTTTGACATCTTGGTCTGGAAGCAAGTCATTTGAACTGTCAAAAACTGAAAATAGAGTACATGGGAAAGTTAGTACATTGTTAAAAAGTAATTTCACATTCGCGTTGACCGTGTTTGGAGTGGCGAACACATAAAACACCTGGGCGTGTTTTAGAAAAGCCTTGTGAATTCTTTCGCAAGCTCCAACATTGCAATTTCCCGACTGCTTAAGCGAGAATCCTTCACGACTCCATTATTCCGTTTTGACTCTGAGTGTAGGGCTACAGTGTTTATTTCTGTATATGTTCTGGCACTAATCGTCTTGGTTTCATTTATCACTGGTACATGTTTTTTCGTTTGAGTGGCTACTGTCATTCGAGTGTGGTTAAAAGGTGACGTAGGAAGGTCTGTTTGTGTTGCCACCGAGGTCATTCTTGGTTCATTCATAAATGTGTCTTGATGTTGTTTGATTGGGGTTGGTCTATTATGAAAGGGGGTATGTAGCGTCGTGTTTACTTTCACAGAACTGACCTGTTGACGTTCAAGAAATGGTCTTCGCCATGGATGTAGTGGTTTTATAACAGCACGAAAACCTTCATCTGTGGTGACAATGCATTCCCTGTCAGATGCATGGAGATTCTTTATCTCGTAGGTCCTATGACTTTTGACATTGGTGAATAGGCTTCGGACTGCGATGCGGCAATTTCTTCTATTTAAACTCGTCCAGTGATTCTTAGCACGTCTGTTAAAATGATACAGCGTACTATCTGTGTCCTCGGTATGATGTGTTGGTAGACATGGGTATCGTAGGTTTCTTAATTTTTCGACAGAGTAACTTTCCGCGTCCGCGTGTGTTGTTACTGCATTCATCTTGGTGAAGGATTCTCGTTTGGGATAACCTCCCGTTAGCAAACGACTGTTCCACTTGTCAGAGGGGCGGCGTGGGTTGGAGAAACTTGGGGAGCGGAACTGATGGGCAAAGCTCTGACACAGTAATGGTTCATGCTGCATAGGGTAACTTCCCGTCAGCAAATATTTCTTAAACATGTCAATCGGTGGGCTGTAATGGTTGTGTATATACGGGTTGGTTTTCCTGCTGCTGTTGTTGTACTCTTGGTGTTGGTATTTTCTCTTGAGTTCCATGTTTCGTTAATACTTCTGCTCTTTTGTAGAGGACTGGTCACTAGGCAACATATAAGTAATGTGTGGCCGGGTAGGGAATTGGGGGTTGCTGTTTAATTGCAGAGAGTGTTAGATCTAGATTTACTAGCTTGACTGCTAGAGTTCGCAATTTCTCCCTTACAGTCTTACGGGATTTTACCAGGTTCGGGGATTATCCTCTAAGGTGTTGTATTAGAGCAGATATGTTTTATTTATATGATTTACCAGCAAGAGCAGTTATGGTTCATTTATATTTCCTTCCTTCCTCTCATGAATGTATGGCAAAGCAAATGAGTGACGACCTGCCTTTAGTATAAGGGTGACTTTTATTAAATTATAACGTAATTACAAGTCGACATGGCAAAACTTCATAAGACACATATGACAATTATTCTTCAGAGCATATTTCTTTTCAAAATCCCGCTGTATGAGTTTCTAACTTCATTATAACCATTCTGGTTCTATTCTTAGGAAATTCTTTCTTGTTCATAATGCCATATTTTCAAGTAAGTGCATGCCAGTAATGCAATAGGGATTATTCTGCCTCTTCAGGATATAAAATTGCCATATCTCCTCCTGATATGTTATTGCTTCATCAAAACAAATCAATCCTGCATGTACATTTGAAAAGAAATATTTCAGCCATTGTTCCCTTTCTAAATCCGCAACAATCATTCGATTTCGACATGTCAATAATTGTATAGTAATTAGTTCCTACTTACAGACTTCGAATATAGAGTTTAAATACACAAAAATGCACTTTGAAGAGAACATGCCATCATCCCTGGAATTTCTAATTCTTCAACTTGAATAACTTTCATGCAGAAAACCACTGCGTTATGAGCACAAACTTGCTTGTCTTACTAGCTAGACGCGTACCTTCCAACTAAAACTAGGCTGCTGGGGAAAAATCGCGTCCCTTCTACATTTCCTGCCGGCTGAATAATACTGAGCCTTACGATTGGTTAAAAATCACGTGACTAACGCGACCTCTACAAGCGAAGCTTAGCCTAATTAAAATTTAATCTGTTTCTAGGAAAGTAGAAATTTATATGCTAATCTGGTTTTTATAGCCTGTTTCCAAAGGAACAACTATGTACACGGCTACATATATTCTTCTCAACAAGAGGGGGAGGGCACTTACTGGGTTATTTTCCTATGTCTGTAATTTTGATGTATTTGATTCTTCTAGATATTTTGATGTATTTGATTCTTCTAGATATTTTGATGTATTTGATTCTTCTAGATATTTTGATGTATTTGATTCTTCTAGATATTTTGATGTTGTAAAGTTTAAGTGATAATAAACTAAACTAAACCAATTTTTTGCGTTGGTCAGAACCCCTACCCAGTAACCATAGTTTTGTCACTTTTTGTATGTCTTGTAGTCACATATTTGTGTGTGTGTGAGTGGTTAAACGTATATGTTACATGTATGGAGAGTAGGATTGTCTTATTATAAAGTACAGTCGTAAAGATAGGCTGGATTAGAGTTTCGTCTCAATCCAGAGACTAATTCTACCCTTAAACCATTCACTCGTGAAATCTATTTTCTTATACCTTTGACCTCACCTATTTACCATTATAACCTCTACTCAGAAAGGACCAAATATCGCTCTAACCTATCTTTAAAAATCTACGACAGACTTCTACATTAATGACTCTATTAGTCATTATAAGGCAGTAGTCATCTCAAGGTTCCTGACATCTCCAAATAGGTTTTCGTGGAGAGTAGGTTGTTGCCATATGCTACTCCGTTCACTGATATATATTGAGCAGAACTCCAGCAGATGTTCGGCTGTCATTGGGCTGATGTCACAGGTGCAGAAATCTGTTGTATCAATCCTGAAACTGTGGTATAGATGGTACCTCAACCTGTTGTGTCCAGTGCGTAGCCGTAAAATGATGATCTGGTCTCGCCTAGAAAGCTGTTGATAAGTATCATTTTTCATATGGCCTGAGTGTTCGCTTTCCCATTTGGACTTGAATGTGACTTTTAAAGTTGTTCTTCCCATTTCATAAGTTGTCCCTATGCCATCTTCTTATAACGCTCCTGTTATCTTTGCAGGCTTGTCTGCCTCTGTGTTGCCTGGAATCTTGCAATGGGCTGGTATCCACTGGATTGTGCACTTGTTGAAACATTTGGTCAGGTTAGAGAGGACGAGAAATATGAACCAGTATACGAGAGAGAGACTGAATAAAGACTGAGAGAATGTGTGAAAAGCTTTGGGAGAGTGAGACAGAAAGCAACATATTGTAAAGAGTGAGCGAGAGGGACATGACGACAGAATGAGAGAGCTAGATATAGAAAATTACAGCGATTATGGAGAGAGCTAATAATTTCTTCTTCTCTTCTTCTTCAAGTACCGTGTCGATTGAGGGTAGGCAATGTAGGCCAAGGCCATTACTTTTACGTTATATTATCTTTGTATTATTCATTTCCTGAGGCGATTGTTTCCCTCATATCGCAATAAGGACGGCTTCATAAACATACTGCCACTTGCTTGTATTATGTCTACCGACTAATAATCGGGCGCAATCAGCTCTTTCACCATCAAGCCACTGGCACTCCTTTCTGAGGTATAATATGATGTTCCGATAAGAAGATGGTATCAGATTTGGGGAAACAATGATCTAGTTACGCACATTCACACACACCATATATAAACACACGCACATACACCCCTTATACACAGATCGGTTTCTGAATGTCAAAGAGCAAAGATGTTGCTCAAACACAAACAACCTCTGCAGTGGCGACTTCTGTTCTGTACAGACACTAAACTTTGAATTTCCTTTCATAGCTGATGTACCCTGTTTTGGATAGAAGGATTGAAATGGTATGACTAGATCACTTACATGGAAATGATGACAAGAACCAGACAAATACGACTGAAAGAAGAGATGATAAGAAGACGCTAAAGATATCTGTTGATAGTATTACAAGGCAGTATTTATTCTGAAATCCCCAGTTTAAGAGAGTTAGAAGGAGATCGAAGAACACACGGAGAAGAGAACTGGCGACAGATATGACAGAAATGAGGAAGACATGGAAAGACCTTGAGCTGAAGGCACGTGACATGCAGACTTGGCATAAGTTTGTTCAAGACACGTGACATGCAGACTTGGCATATGTTTGTTCAAGACACGTGACATGCAGACTTGGCATAAGTTTGTTCAAGGCTTATGCTTCTTGGGCAGCTGAAGGGTGATGCAGATGTACTTCTCAATTTCTGAGAATATATTTTAAGAAACAGAAAATAAAGCTTGTTAATTCAGCGGCGTGCTCTTTCAAAATTATGTTTCATATTCTTCAAAAGATCTCGTATGTTTCTATACAAATGCGCAGGTAGAGAAAATATGCTGAAAAATTATGAGAATTTGAGACTCAGAGCCGACGTTTTTTGCAACGTATTATTTTTTCCTTCTGCTCTCGGTTCATTGCTCATCGGTAATCGAGTGATTACGTGTCATCGTAGTAAATAAAAACATAAACACGCACGCACTTATTTCTTATGTCTCACGCGAACAGATAAAAGCAAAGTAATATCTCACATTCACGCAAAGCTGCTGTAGATATTATTACTACAAAAACACACTCTTTGATATACATACCCATATATACGCAAAGCTGTAATAGAAATTCTTATAACAAAAACGCACTCTTTAATAGCAACATTCGCAAACACGCAAAGCTGTAAGAAACTGGATCAGTTTCACAATTGTAGGAAAAGCCACATGAAAAGCCTAGATCTACAATGTGGATTATGCCAGTGATTCTGCAAATTGACATTGGCTGCAAAAGAGGGACAAGTTCACCATCCCCGATTCAACAACAGCAACAACAATAATCGCACTCACATACACGCTTTCACGGTAATTGTCACACATTTTCCAAATCGAATGTATACATTACGCTCTTTCTGTCCCCTATTCTCCCTCACTTGTACTCACGTTCTCGTATATTCACTTAATATATTTACTCACACACTCACCTACACGCTTACATCCCGTTTGATTCACAAATAATCTTTCACACATACTCTAACACTCCTCCTCAGTCACAAATTTCCTTATACTCACACTTTCATGCAGACTATAACATACCCATTCTTACAAACGCACTTTTATCTTCCTTCGCACACACTCATACACTCATATACTCAAAAAAAAAAAAAAAACAGTACGGAGTAGAGCTAAGCCGCACAGTGAAAACTTTGGCTTGTTCGTAATACTTCTACCCAGTGTTTATACATGGAGGCATACTTGAAGCCATCGTTATATGACCACAAGTTATGCACAGTGCTACAATATACATATGTGGAATTGAACCTATGTCTGTGATGCTAATTACACCTTCATTGACTGTTAAAATCTTCCACACATTTCCAGTGATTACCCCTTGTGGTGAAACTTATTGAGACTCCAGCATTGCACACTAAGCTTGGAGAAGTCACTCGAGCACCAGACGTGATTCTTTGGCTTTGACCTGGTTGACTGCGTGCAGAAGGATCTCCCTATGGACCCAGTGATAGGTAGGGGGAACTGGGAAGTGGCTCTGTGCAGGACGTGACAATTCCTTGGGATAGCCCAGAACCAGAGCACAGTATTTTAGCTCTGTATATTTGGAGAGCCCCCTTGGATGGCGGAGAATGCACAATATGCCACACGCTTCTTGCTCTTAGCTTGGGACCGGATGTGGCGATCCTTTAAACGCAGGCCAAGCTGGAGAAACTGGAACTCATGACTTCAACTCCGCATGTTTCGGAATGGCTGAAAAACCACAGGAAAAGCCTAGATCTACAGTGTAGATAATACCAAGGAATCGTCAACTTGGTACTGGCTGCAATAGAGCGAAAAGTTCAGCAGCCCTAGTTAAACAACAACAACAAAACCACTGTTTCCCAAGCTTACAATAATCATGTACCCCTTGTGAGAGTTTTGTATTACCGGTGTATCCCTAGAGCGAATACAATTTAGTTAGTTTTAATAATAATATTAGTGTTAATATAGTATATGCTATGTAAATGTTTTACGATATATACTATATATAGACTTAATCTTACTAGTCTGCTAAAATTCATGTGTATCCCCCGTAAGATAAGAATGCTTCACTGTTAATAACATAATATCAGAAAATCTTGTATATTTGCACATGCGCCTTAATATATCCAACTATGTTGAACAAGATGCGCCTCGCGAAAACAACGAAAAAAATTTTATTTAAAAAAACAAGCAAGAATACTAAACACACTTGTAAATAAACGTGTGTTTTCAACAACACGCCCTTCGCATATATTAAATTTTAATGAAGTTTATTTGGCAGTTAAAAATATTATGATAAAGTAAATTTTTTAAAATTATTCAGTGTACCGTTTGAACATGTTTAGCGTACACTATAGGGTAACCATATCCCAATTTGGAAAACACTGCTAATATCTATTTGTAAATATGATCAAACTAAATTGGAACATAGATTCACACACGAAAAAAAGCTGTCAGTCGCAATAGGAAAATTCTCAAGTAACTTCAGAGCAGAGGCGGAGGCCTTAAAAACTGCAGAAGAAGAAGTAATGACAGAAGAAGGCTCAGAGAGACAAGTAGATCTTCTTCACAGATGTGCTGTTAGGAATTGCAACGCCAAAGCGTCATAATAACGCTGACCAGGATGACCTAAAAGTAACACTTTACAAACTATGTCAGCAAATCAAAAGAGTTATGATACAGTGTATTCCATCGCTATGCAACATCCCCAAAAATGAAGAGGCTTACAGATTGACAAACAAAGGTGGAACGCTACCTCAGCTTGACACAAGCATAATGTTATGATTAAAATTCATAACGATTGTGTCGGTATAATAGTTAGCTCGACAGGGCTCCTTGTTTGTTTATTTTATACGGAGTCATTTATTAATACAGGAAGTGACGCCATGCCGATATGGTTGTTTGGCAGACGTGAAGCTAAAAATGCAAAAGTGAGGATATAGTCTGCGGGGTCTTCTACCATTATGTGTCATGGCGAGTGGACGCATCTGTTTGAGCTCCTGAATATATATTGTACATCCCTATGTTATTCCATCACTAATGTATCAAGATCTTCTGTGAGGTGTATCTAGTTATCTGCATTTACTGGGAGTATAGTTTCTCAGTGTCGAGTGTGAATATATATTAAAAAATGTTAAAAATGAAGACGACATCGTTCTTCGACAATGACGGACTGTCTAAGTGATATAAGAAGTATAGACAAATGTGTTTCTAACAATTGTACACTATAGGAGTATGATTATTTATGGAGCTGTATCGTTTCGTCATGAATAAAGTCTCTGTCTCAAACGTAACCTGGCGTGGCGGAGTTATGTGAGAAGTTGGAACGTCCCTTGCTGTTAGCTAGTAACCATAGATGCTAGATTGGCCGTGTCTACTAAAGACATAATACTCTGAACAGTTTAAAGGGCAACAGGAGGAAGTTCGCAACATATAACTTATGATGAGGCAAAAGTTTTATGAAGCGCAGGTACAGGAGCAATTGGGAAGTAGAGCTTCCAGGCTGCTAAAAAAAAAAGATGATATATATTGCCAGCTCACCAGAAGTGAACAAGTGGTAATCTTCAAACCTCAATAGACTTGGATACCATCTATTCAACAAGTTAAAGATAGGAACAACTGACGAGTGTAACTGTAGCGCCGATAAAATAGCTGCTGAACATCTACTTGAAAGATGCCACATATGTGATGAACAAAGAAAGCGCATAGGGCTATCACCAATATCATTCCTGAAAAATAACTCTACGGATATCAACAGCCTCAAGCTGGTCACTGCTTTCTTTGAACATTTTTAAGATGACGCCTGAGGATGAACGAAAAAGAAAGAAGAGAAGAAGAGGAAGAAGAAGAACATAGTGTCAACGCAGTTATTATCATTCCATTGTTCAGCCCTAACGGATGATGGATTCACTATTGCAAATGATTTCCTCCACATTTTGAGGAAACCTACTTCAAAGCACATGATCGTGCAGTGTTCCTGTAGCAAATCGTTTTACAAGATCATGCTGCTGAGTGCAACTTCATATTACTTCATTCCTACGATGTTTCATTCTTTCTTTGTCTCCTCCGAGACCACATTGGATCAGCACGGGGCTTTTAAGTGCAATACGAGATACCTATTCGCATTGTCGTTTAGGTCTATTCACTTTTGATTAGTCAAGCTGATGTAGATATCAATACCTCTCTGATGTCTGCCTCTCTCTCTCTCTCTCTCTCTCTCTCTCTCTCTTACTCTCTCTATCTCTATCTTTCTTATCCTCTTGTTATAATATTTCCGTTATCTTTTCCAAATGTCTCTTCATTTTTAAACCTCGTCTGTTCCTGTTTCAAATATTTTGTTTTATATAAATACCTTATCCATTTTTACCACCTGGTTTTACACGATATTTATGTAGCTATTATAAGATAAAACTGCATTAGCATAGCTTTCAAAAAATCTAGACAGCACTGGAAAATATTTTATCGTGCACACTCTGGTTGTAATCTAGCACATACATTCTTGTTCCCGTTGTAACATTAGCAGGTACAAGTGGTGCTGACTACATACATCTACGGCGGCTGCTGCTTCGGATGGTTATTATCAAGTGTTGCGCAGTGTGACGAAATTCGTCCGTCCTTTTTTTTCTTGTTTTCAATTCTCTCCGGCCGCACTTACTAGACCATCCCTTCTAAGTACACCTTTCCATTTTCTATTGTTTACGCTCTCATCGGCCAAGGTTATCTTGTCCTATCATATCAACCATCCCGGTGTTACTTGGCCGCTTGACCTGTTTTGCCAGTCGACGTGTTTGTTTGACTAATCGCTAACCTGACGGATTAAGAGTCTACATTTAGCGACATTCTTGTTGTTGTCACAGAGGTTTTGATTATTAATTGCCTATATCTTCCTCTTTTTCTGTCACCCGTATTCTCCATTTTTATTATCACTCTTTACCTTTTTCCTGTATTTTTCGCATTCGTTGCGAAAAATATATTTCTTTCCCATCATCGTTTTTCTTTCTCATACTGACTAGTAACCTTATTGCATCAGATGTCAGTCGCGCAGATAGACGAGAATGTGCGAAAAATTCGTTTCGCTGGACATAGAGCAGACTTTATGTCTACATTTGCACCTGTCACGCGCGGGTTTTTCGGCTGAGCGCTCAGGAAAGGCGTGATTAATGACATCTCTACGACGCAGTACGAGACAGTTGTCTGGAAATCCCAAACTGACACTACATTCACGGTGGGCCCTGGTAGCGTGAGGCGTGAAAACGAGAAGTGTCAGTTATGGGAAATGCTTCTAGTTAATGTAAGGTGTTTAAGACGAAGAGGGGAGATTATTTCGTTTGCGAAATAAGTTGAGGCCTCTGTCTGATTTTAAGATATTGGCCCGAGGTTGAAACTTTAATTTCATTCTCACTCGTAAAGCTGCAGCAGACAGATTGCTGTGCTAGATCTAATATCTGTGTTTTGGCGAAGTCTGAGTTTCCTGGCAACATTTTGCCGAGTTCTAGATTACCATTAGATTACAGTATTCTAGTTCATGGTTTAGTCTGTAGTGCTGTGGTTGAGTGAATACTGGGGTGACCCAGAACTTGCCGGCGTTTAGTAGTAAAGAGACATACTTGTGAGAAGAATAGACATTTCCTATCTTTAACCACGTGGGTTGTTTCAAGTAACACTGGTCTGACAGTGCACGTGCCATCAGAGATAGACAGTAATACCAATCCCACTAACGGTTTTCTAAAGACTAAATGTTGATACTTGGCCTTTGAGCCAGACTTTATTTCTTCACAATAAACTCAAATACACATGCTGCTTGGCGGCGAGAATAATTACAAGAAATAACATTAATATTTCCGACAACTATTGAAAGAGTGGATAGTGAACCAAGACCATCTGTTGAGAGCAGTTGTCCACTGGTCATCTTTTCCAAATTAAGGGAATCCTCGTGTTTCTGAACTCTGTGTGCCCGTTTAAACTTGCTTAACAAAACCTGATTCAAGTGACATTAACAGTAAATCTAAAATTTAACTGGTGAAGTGAACGCTCCCCGAAAAACAGTGGAAGAAACCTGTAATTGTAGAGCTGGGATTCGCTTTATCCAAAGAATACAGATTCACTATAGAGAAGTGTCCTACGGTTGCGCCAGACGGTGAACAACATCAAGTTTTTTTTAGGTAAGCACGTGTGCCAGGGTACCCTGATGAAAGAACAGAGTGAAAGTGACGGAAGTGTGTTCGTTGTTTAATGCACTCACTTGTTGTATTTTTTTAAGGCAAGATTTGCTGCTTAAGTAAATTGTTCATTTAGAATAGATACTGCTGTCAAAGTCAGTCTATACCTTCTAAGGGGGACAATAGTAGACCCTAACCATATGTATTTGTGACTCTTTGGGCCATCATCTGTCTCATAACGGGGCTGTGGGCTAAACCTAGAGTTAATATCATAACGGGGCTATCATCCTTGTAGCATTCTCTTGATATTTTATGACTATTTGTATATGTTTTGATGTAAATTCTATGTGTTGTGAAGAAATTTTAAATGATAATTAAAATTTCCCTTGGAATTAATCAGCGTGTTGGTCAGCTCGTTCTAGAATATATATATAAGTATTGTTATAGGTTTCCCACGTCTGTGTGTTTAACTGTCGTCACGTGTATGTGCGTGCCCGTGAGTAGATAGAAATATAGGTAAAAAATATATATGTGTTTAGACTGTCTGACGCTGTAAAGCTGTCGTAGAAGATAGGTGAGAGAGAGAAGAATTTTTTTCGCTTTCAGAGACAGCCTCTATATCACATTCTATCATCTCACTCGTGGAATCTATTTCTTTTACTAACTCTCACTGTGTCTATCACCTATTCTAATCTATTCAGAAGGGACCAACCCAAGTCTTAATTCTCCTATCAAAAATCTACGACAGTTGTTAACGCAGACTTGTGGCGGCGAGGAAGGGATAACGAACGTTTGTTTCGTGAATATGACCCGCAAAAATTGCCACAAAACCCATGTTGTATGGATAACAGATGCAATTTGAAGATAATATGTTATTTTTGCAGAACCGACCAGCTGGAAAGGCTTGGAGAAACTGGGATTTCTGAAGATAACAATCTTGATAAAGATTAAGGCACGGAAAGCGATATAACAGTTACGGTAGACGGCTTTGTATTGTAAACAAATATGGACGACATCTTGGAGAAAATTACCAGTGATATTTCTTTGATGTAGTGAGTTTAGTAAACGTGATAAGTAATAACAGAAGCGGCAAGACCTTGCATGGTCATGGAGCACGTGCAGATGAGTTTCAAAATAACATGTAAGAGGAATATCGTATGTGTCATATAGTAATGTTCTTCATGAGGGCAGGGGAAACTCCTACCACAATCAGACTCCTAAGTGTGGTTATTTTGGCATGGAAATACTAAACTAAACTACTTATGAGTGGGTCTTTCCCCAGAGGAGTAACGTGTGCCTGTGAGCAAAAATGTTGCTTATGATCTATTGCATTTTGAGACTACTCACTGACTGTCAATGTCGTCAATGAGAAATCACAGAGAGTCAGGAACACGGACTATACAAAGTTAATATGTCATGGTATATTGCCACACGCAGGCATATAACAATTGCTATTTGAGAAGATATGTCTATTTGTTGTAATGCATGTTTTGCACGATCTTTAACTTGTATTGAACGCGTAAACTTTGAGACGTCACCGGTTGTCAGTGACGTCACGCGGTAGCGCTAATTTATTCTAACGGCTAATATTCTGGGCCTTTCGTATACTTCATTCGTCCAAGCAAAACGTATTTTCTGAGCTCCCGGAGTTGTGGAGGAATTTGGTACCTTTATGTGGCATTATTATATTTTCGAAGGCCTCCACTTGTTTTTCAACGATCGTTAAGATGGTCCCGAACTTATGAAGAAGTTCAGCACATTATACAGAAGTGTTTTATTCAAGAACTATAAATTCACGTTTCGGGTTCGCATTACTTGGGTGTCCGTGGTTGATACGCACCTACTAGTACAACGGCCAGAACAGAATAGATGAGACGAATGTATTTACGATATATCACCATGCATGCTTACATACTTATGGACTGACCATGCATTTATGTGAGGAGACAGATGTTCAAGATTCTCCATTTTTTGTCATTGCTTGAATTTTGTGAAGAACTAAATAAATATTGTACGACGTGTATCGTGGACCCATTACCAGACGACTTATGTTCTTCTACCAGTTTTCGTGTCCTGTGGTGACAATCCCTTATGCATTCGTGTTGTCAGTACGATGTACTCAAATTAATAGACCCAATACAAACAGAAACAAACAACAGTCGTTACAACTGACTGTCAATTTTGTCAAGTAGAAATCACAGACAGCCAGGATCACGGACTATAAGTACCCCAGTATAGGACAGGCCTGATGACTGGAAGTGAATTCTGACATTAGAAAGAAGTAACTCCAAACTTATCACTTAGCTCCCCAAGTTCTAGAATCCTACCTCAAGCGTATTTTGTTAGAAATCTAACACATCTGAAAGACGGCATCTTAAAACAATTGGCCGATGCTTTCTGTCCAAAATCTGTAACGCCCTATAATTGGGGTAAGTTGTATTATGTAAATTTTATCATTTTATATTTTGCATTTGACATATATAAATGGTTTGTGGATGTACGTGTCACAGAACGTCTGAACATGCTCTTTTGTGTGATCTCTCACACCTTCAGCCCTACGGCAGTATCATTTCTTTTTCTTCATTGTCCTCATCAACCGCTTTTATTCGGCATAATATTTGCTCTTTCACTCATTATGTTTTTCTCTATGCTGAATCTAATAGGGTGAAGTCTCTAACACTCCACTCCCCTACGGAAGTATCTGCTATGGGACTATCTTTATCTTTTACATGTTTGCGTTGAGCCGATCCAAGACTGTTTACGTTACGGCAGGTGAAATCGTAAAAATACCAGGTAATTGAACCGGCTAGCGAGCGATACGATTATCACGAAATACGGTCTCGTCCGATCGACATGAAAAGCACCAAAGATAGTCTATCTATATAGCCGACGTCGGCGAATGTTTGTCTGGCAGATTACACAGAGGTAGATGCATTTATCGTTTTTGTGGGACAATCCCTGATGATTATTACAGATAATCTGTCTGGGTAGACATCTTCGCGGAAGACATTACGCCAGGCAAACATTGTCACATGTTGTTTGTGAGAGTGCACACGATGTCACCGGAAATATTACGTCTTATTATAAAAAGGTCACCCTTTGGAACATTAAATGTAATATTTTAAACACGTGGGGGATTTTTTGATTTAAACACCCGGACCCACATAGTCTAAAGAGATTCCATTGGTTTGAAGTGAGCGCCGGGATATTCTTTGAATTTCATTGGAAAACTCGGCGGAAAGACCATCTGTGATCTGAACTGGAAACTGAAAATATAATCTAGCGAAATCAGAGACACACAACAGAGAGACTGTAGCGCACGTCATAATAGTGACTCGCAGAAGCCAGTGAGACATCTGACTTAGAATTCCTATATTATAAGTGACAGATTAAAGTATTTGGGAAACTTAAAACCTTAAAAGTAAGCCCGCTTTTATAAATACAGAGACTGAAAAACTTAAGGGACCAGGACTTAAAATACGAAGACTGGAAATCTAGGAATTGGATCACACGTCAAAGAGGAATTCTCACAGTTTCCCAGACCAAGTGTATCGTAGAACATCCGTCGAAGAGGAGTTATCAGTTTCCCAGACCAAGTGTATCGCAGAACACCCGTCATAAGAAGGAATTACTATAATTTGCCAGACAAAAGTGGTCCGAGAGCATATAACATTAATTGCTCGTGTCCATTCTACCCTGCGCGAGGAAATTGTGTATTCCCAAACTTTGGGGTAAGTGTAACAACTATTTTACAAATGTAAATTTGACATGTTTTCTTGCTAAGTGGTTATTTATGAGGCCGGAAACCTCAACATATGAAACTAATATATTCATAAACTACTACAGCAAGCGCTGGTGATTTCTTCTAGCAGGTCGTGCGAAAAACCGACAGCAGAGGTGACCCCAGACTCCGATGACTGATGATTACATCAAATGTGCCTAAAGTGTATAACATTTTGTGAGATATATGCACTTTGTTAATTGCAACTCAGGCAACTCATTATTCGCGCTGTCCAGACACATTTTCCCAGTTAATACCCAGAGGAATATGGTGAATTTTATTTATCTTCCCTGAGCTACACTGTGTACTCATGAATTTAATTCTTCTGAGAGATTAACATTTGATTGGTGGACAACGAGAAAAGTACGCCTGTTAATTGGCGGCCCACAAATGTACTTAGCAGAGGCATTTGTTTCCTATGTTTAAAAAAGTTTGTGGTTACAAGCCATCAGACGATTTGTAGTACTAACGCCGCTTGTGTGAGGAAAGAGCATCACCACTAACCGCCTACATTGGAAGAGTGTGTGGAGAAGTGCACTCAGCATCACATCATTGATGAACCATAGCTGCAGGACTCACCTCGAGTTAAGTTTTTTTGTAACAGGCAATAGCAAAACAAGGACATTTATAGCGCCCGACCAAACCTCTATGAGGAAACTTTAATTTAAATTTCACCAATCTTTCCATATTTATTTTAACCTGTTAACGACTAATTCACTATTAAATTTGTTACATGTTATTTTAAAATTAAACAAATATAGTTGATTTAGTTATTAAATGTATGAAAGCAAACGTATGAGCCAGAATATGTATGTATGTATATATATATATATATATATATATATATATATATATATATATATATATATATATATATATATATATATATATATATATATATATATATATATATACACATACATTTAGACACTTATTTATCTTTAAACAGAGCCATACCAATATGAGAGGAAATTCGCTGAATTTACTCAGCTGGAGGCTTGAACGGGCTAAGAACCATTGCTTAAATCCTTTACAAAAGGCCACGGACAGATATAAGTTAACCATTGCTCAGCCCTATGCCGCATCGTTCTTGACTTCTGAATTATCTTGTGAAAACTCTCTTCGGATAGAAGCGCCATTACACTTCTATCTACATTTCTGCCAAGAGTAATCTTGTGCGAAGGTAAACACTTTTGTCGACCCAGTTTAGATACTCTTGGGTTTTGGCCATTGTTGGACCACTACTGCAAAGCAGGGGTGGCAATCCGCGACAGTTCAGGTGCATATGAGGCTGGCAACCTCATCACTTAAAATGAATTTCTCATCAACCACCACTGCAAGTGCTGGTGTCTGCTCGTGTGGGTTTCCTCACAAGAAACCAATAGCAGAGGTGGCCCCAAGTTCCAGAGGGAGCAGGGAGTGGATGATGATATCATGGTGCATATATTTATTATGCTAATACTTTAGTAAGTTTTATATGTACATTTATGTATTTTCAGTTGTTGTCTTTTGCTGTCCAAAAACACTTTCATCCGACTCACTGGGTCTAACATAAATGGTGGGGAGAGGGGAGTAAAAGCATAAGGAAGATGAAGTGGTGAATGGAAGCGGAGGTCGCCAATGCTCATATAAGAAGACCCAATACTTCATAAAAAACAATTTTTCAAGGAGTTAATAGCTTGCAGTAAAAAAATGTAACATCAAATTGACAAAAACGTGGGGCGCGTAAGCGCTTATCATATATTTTATCAAAAAGTGTCAAATAAAGTATAAAGCAGAAGTTAATTTCATGCAGATTCAGCGCCACACGCTTTTTGTCAATTTGATGTTACATTTTTTGACTGCAAGCTATAAACTCATTGAACAATTAATATTTTTATGAAGTATTGGGTCTTCTTATATGAGCATTGGCGACGTCCGCTTCCATTCACCACTTTATCTTCCTTATGCTTTTACATCCCTCTCCCTACCATTTATGTTAGACCCAGTGCGTCGGATGAAAGTGTTTTTGGACAGCGAAAGACAATTATTTTTGGGTTTTTAGTGCATTAAAAGAGTGTGTTTAAAATATTTTTTAAATATTTTTCCTTTCTTCTTTTTGGTGTTAGAAAAATTATGACATAAAATAAGATAAACAATATTTTTACTTATTGTAAATGTGGTCTAAAATTTCTTAAGTGATCCATTTCTTTTAATCAATTTCTTCAATTTGAAGGCTATGTAGAGATCGAACTCGACTTAAGGCGACGTAAAGCACACCACGTACTCTTTAATTTTTATTTAACTTGATTATGGCCCTTGATTTGTTTACATTTCTTTAGGAAAAACTTTCATAACTCATAATGTCATAATTACAATATTCTTCTTCTTCTTTGATCCTTATCCGCCGACCGTCAAAGCAGTCAGTGGCCATCACGCCATGTGGCGTCTTGTACGGTAAAAACAAATTGATTCCACTTTGCTCGGTCGATGGTCATCCTTCGTACAGTGCCCCAACTCTGGTTCATTGTTTGCATCTCAGCCTCCACAGTCCTCCGCCAAGTTGTTTTTGGTCGGCCTCTCTTTCGTTTTCCTTCAGGGGTCCATAGCATAGCTGTTCTTGTGATGGCATCGGGGTCTCTTCTGAGGACATGGCCAACCCAGCTCTAGCGTCTGCCAGCTATGATGGTGTGCATGTCCTCTTGCTTGCTCTGAGTAAGCAGATCTTGGTTGGTGATGGTATTCGGCCAAAAGATTAGGAGAATTTTTCTTAGGCATGTTGTGTGAAAAGAGGACAATTTCGACATTTCCTTCTCTGTAACTCTCCAGCATTCCGCACCACAGAGAAGCACAGAAAGCACACAGCTCTGATATAATCTTAATTTTGTGCTTGTGCTGTATGTAGAGGACTTCCAGATGTTGTTTAGACTATTACAATATTAAATTATTAATAATTGACTGATCATTGTATTGTCATCGGGAATACACAACTATGCCAAATTTCAGAGCTATTGCTCATCTGGAAGTGATTGAAAAATCGATTGCAAGATATGATGGTGACTTACAAGTGAAGTTAAATAAAAGCGTGTAAAAAGAGGCATTTGTTTCCTCTCAGTTTGTGGTCAAGTTGCCAGCAGTCGACGCTAGACACCTACGCTAGACGGGTCTTGAAGACGCTTGTAACCTTAGAAGTCAAATAGTTGCTTAATCACCTTCAGCTGGGGGCTCAGAAAATACGAGTCAATATCTTTCCTCAGATAAAGTGGAAGATCTGGAGAATAATAAGTTCATGACAGCTTAGATGATCTAAGTTGTTATGCTTGCTATCTGTAAAATACCTGTGATGCGCCATTAAAATGAAGCTTCATTCTTCTATTTACATCTCTGCGATGAGTAACCTTGAGCGAAGGTTGATACCATTTTAACCTTCATCCGTTAATCTGAGTCTTACCATTATTGGACTACTATTGCAGAGCAGGGAAGATTATTCCGTGACACACAGAAAGTCGTAGACGATCACGTGTCACCTTTTATTACAGTCAAATGCCTTACTGCAGTTGTCGTCTTGGTTTCTACCACATGGTTTAACAGACCTATACATGACATGTCTGATGAGCTTATGTAATCTATACCATAATCTGGCTAAATGGTCGCGCCCGAATTACTAAGTGGTTTAAAGCTCTGTCCTCGCTCAGCACAGTTACTGGGATCCGGGATCAAAACTTGTAGCGTCGTGCTCCAGTCTACCAAGATGTATATGGATACCTGACTCTGCTCTTGTTAAGGAAAGTAGGCGGTGAGGAAGGGAACTGGTCTTCCCACGACGTAATAAATCTGGACCTAGTATGGTGAAGTCTGCAACACTTCAGTCTGCTACATCATATCAGCTATAGCACTACCTTTTCTTTTTACTTAGGTAAGTAAGTACTTGCGAAAACAAGCATATACCACTACATTGTATTGGGCCGAAGGGCCAGAGCCCAATCGCCGCTGGATGAGTAACAACAACATGTGGGAAGTAACTAGAGCATTGATCTTCCCCCATGTAGTCCCCGGGGGTCATTCCGGAAACAAAGAAAGAATAGGACTAGTGTTCACTCATGCTTGTTATTAGAAGCCACTAATATGAGAATACACATCCATCATGCTGGTAACCTCATCATGTCAAACAAACTGTACACATGCAACCTCTCCACGAGTATATAGGTTTCCTGTCACAAGACCTGCTGCAGCGGTGATTCCGTGTTCTTTTAGAAGCGCAAAGGGAAATGATGATGGTGATGATGAATATGATGGAGATCATGATGATGATAATGATGATGAAGATGATGATGATGATGAAGATGGTGATGATGGTGATGATGAAGATGATGATGATGAAGATGACGATGATGGTGACGAAGATGATGAAGATGATGATGATGATGAAGATGACGATGATGAGGAGGATGAAGATGATGAAGATGATGATGATGATGATCATGAAGATAATGATGATGATGATGAAGATGATGATGATGATGATGATGATGATGATGATGATGATGATGATGATGATGATGATGATGATGATGATGATGATGATGATGATGATGATGATGATGATGATGATGATGATGATGATGATGATGATGATGATGATGATGATGATGATGGTGGTGATGAAGATGATGATCATGGTGATGAAGATGATGAAGATGATGTTGATAAATGAATATCATGTATGCTTCTGGTATATTTTCTGAAGCAGGTATTTCCTGAGTTCACATCCTACACTGACGTTATCTATATTCACTAACTACTAACGACCATAGCAGACCAGAATTGAAAAATATTCAACCATGAATACAGATAAGGATAAGAACACCTGTACAGTGGAAGGATTCTAGCGCTGGAAATCAGATCATAATCTTTGAGATAATATTGATAAATCTTCAAGACTCTAGGATATACAGTAGTTAGCCAGACTAACTGAGGCTGTTTGCTATAACGTGAGCGACATACGTGAAGTCTAATGTCTTAGTCAGTATAGTTTTATGGCATCTAATGGTATGCTAATGCATAAACTCATTATCATTTAGCAGTGGTGCTTTTAGGTTGTGTGAAGCACTTGGTAAACGTAAAGTTTCGACGTCCCTTTCAAATACAGCGATCACATGAAAAGCGCTGTTAATTCGTCCTTAAAAATCGAGCGCTAACCGAAAAAGAGCTAAGCGAAAATTTATTTCCTGTAAGAATTAATAGAAATCAATTTAATTCGTTACCGTGGTCCTTAAAGATGTATCAAATTAAGTAAAAAGTGATAAAAACACCATTTTTTAACTCCCTAAAATTATAAGAAATATTGAACGCAAAAGAAATATTATCAATGTGTGTGACGGTATTGCCTCCCCTGCTTTGCAGTAGTGGTCCAACAGTGGCCAAAACTCAAGAGTATCTAATATGGGCTTCAAAGGTGTCTACCTTCGCACAAGATTACTCTTGGCAGAGATGTAGATAGACCGGTAATAACACTTCTGTCACAAAGGGATATCTTCACAAGATATTCAGATAAGCGAAAACAATGCTGCTTTGGCTTAGCACGTTAATTCTAGAATCAGCATACCACTTTTGTGAAGAAATAAGCAATGGTGTATGTTAGCTCGTTTAAGCCCCCACCTCTGATTTACTCAAGGGAATTCTTATTATTCTGGTATAGCTCAGTTTAGAATGTGTGTAGTAAATTGACTGAGACAAACATGCAGTAACTTTAAAATGATAAAATCGAAGTTGAATTTTAAAAATTACAAACAACAAAATGTAATAATCACTTACGTTTTAACAGTTTGAAAATAATTGAAAAGTTTAGAAGAAAAGTTTCATCATTGAGGGATAACAGAGACGATGAAAAAAAAATTCACTTTGGCAGGTTATATATATGGAACTTAGCTGCTAATGACGGTTCTGCTCCTTCTGATGGGTTGGTTCTTGTTACACTGCTTACGCTCGTCGCTGATCAAGGTTGTAGGGTGTAGCTCGTTTCCCAGAAATGTCAAGGAGAGTCTACAAAGTTGGTCCCTCGTCTTAAAGCTTAGGCCACTTGTCATTTCTTGTTCCAGAGATAGTACTTTCTGCTGTACCACCAATAATCCAATCCTGGCTCACAGACTTTTTCTCAGATGAATAAAAGAGACTTGAATCGGCCTCTTACACGCATCTGAGGTGTCGTTAATTTAATAAGTTCCCTCTCTGACTTTGTGGGTTTCCTTCAGTGTTCTCAAACAGCGGCTTTCCTTATTAAAATGATAGAGATTTCTTGGGCTGTTTTTGTAAGTCCTGATAAATACTCAAATAAAAGGTGTCTGGTCTGATAGAATGGAATTCCGAATTCTAGGCTTCACTTTGGCAAGGTCTGGTGTCTTGGCAAGCGATCTTCACAGTGGTTTTGACAGACTGAAGCGTCAGGTTATATTCACTGCCTTCCCACGCATTCGTTGCCATGAAGCTCAAATGATCAGCCAATCTGAATTGAATATTTTGCATGACTCAGCTAATGCAAATTTTCAAATATTACTTTTCTGAAAATGGGCTGTAAACATCCGATTGCCCTTTGTACCAACAGGTCGGTAACCTCACACGACAATGTGTGTAAGATGTAACAAATAATTATATTCGCTAAAGTAATGTATTATCTGTACCTTGAGCACACACAAAATCCGTCTCTTTACAACCTTGGTGGAGACGCACCCATGCCTTATCAGGGATTAAGCAGATTGCGCTGGGCGATGTACGTGTTAATCTCTGTACTGATATCGGCCGCGCCTGCGATTAACCAACTTGGTTGTCGATTATGTTCTCTCAGCCGCTCCTGCAAATGTTTAGTAATATCATCCACCAGGAGTGTCAGATAAACAGACAAGACACAATACACTGAAAGTAGCGAAAGAATGTAGAAACAAAATATCTGCTACTTAGCAGAAAAAGAAAGAAAGAGAAAATGTTCAATACCAGATTAAATTGGCACCTCGAAGAAAAACAAATTCTACTGCACCAACAGACAGGTTTCAGGCAACACAGGTCTACAGAGGACCAAGTCACCTACATTGCACAGGAAGTCGAAGATGCTTTCCAAGAACGAAAGCACACATTAGCAGTCTGGGTATACATGGAGAAAGTATTTCATAAAGTTTGGAAAGATGGGCTAAGAGTTAAAATGCTTAAATATGGAATCTGTGGAAGATTGTATAACTGGATCAGTCCCTATCTGACAAACAGAACAGCTAGAGTGCAGGTGCACGGACAATTAAGCAAAAAGACTACAATGGAACATGGAGTCCCACAGGGAGGGGTCCTTTCCCCAACACTTTTCCTTATATATATATATATATATATATATATATATATATATATATATATACATATATATATATATATATATATATATATATATATATATATATATATATATATATAAAACAGAAAACATCCACAAGAATGTCCACAACTCCCTCTATGCTGATGGCCTGGTCATGTGGACTTCAGAAGAATACATCACCACAGCAAGAGTGCGCATGCAGGATTCACTGCTAGCACTTGAAAGTTGGTACAGTAAGTGGTTGCTCAAAATCAATAAACAAAAAAAACAAAAAACACACACTATTTTTAACCTTGTCAAGCAAACCACAGCAAGCAAAGCTGCAAGTAAATGGGCAGGCAGTACGAGAAGATGAAACACCAACTTACTTAGGAATCACATTAGACCGCCGAATGACGTGGAAATCACACATATCAAAAATACAGTTAAGGGCAAAATTTCGCATGACCATCATGAAAAAGTAAGCTGGTACCACATGGGGTGCTGATGAGAATATCCTCAAAAAGCTGTACACAGGGAGAGTCAGACCTGCTATGGAATACAGCATCACAGCTTGGTCGACGGCAGCAAAGTCAAATTTTGACAGAGTAAACAGACTCCAAAACCAAGCAGCACGTATTATAACAGGGGCCCTAAAGTCCACAAAAATCAAACATATGGAAAACATTACAGGGCTACAGTCAATGGAGGACGGACGTGACAGCAGAGTCCTACAACAAGCTGAAAAATTTAAGAGACTCGAAGGACACCCCATGTTCCAAAGAATGAATAGGCTAGGAAGAGGCAGGCTCAAGCGAACTAACTTTGTAGCCCAAGCAAAGGAAAAAATTAGCAAAAATACCATGCTAGCAAGCTCACTTGCAAAGAAAATACCAACAAGCACAACTATCCCACCTGTGGAACATAAGATGCTTTCCTGAGCTAAATTCGGATATTCCAGGCATTGAAAGTAAGGGAACACAGACAGAATCACAAAGAAAGTGTAAGCAACCAAGTATATTGACCAAAAATTCCCAGCAAAGCTTTGGACACATGCATATACTGATGGTTCAGCAAAAAATGCAGTTGAAAATGGGGGTGCCGGCATCCTCATAAAATTAAAGAATAGAATCCACTCTAAGGCAATTGCCATTGACAAATACTGCAATAACTTCAGTGCTGAAGCAGAAGGCCTGAAACAGGCAGCGGAAACTCTTATTGAATGCAAAGCACAGGCAGGAAAACAGATAGTAATCTTTACAGATGCCCTCTCAGTAATAATAGCGCTGAATAGCCACCATGCTAAAGTATTGAAAGATCTGATAATCTCCCTTGAAAGACTGGCCAAATGCTTCAACAAGTGCACAATCCAGTGGATACCAGCCCATTGCAACATACCAGGAAATGAGGAGGCAGACAAACTTGCCAAGGAAGGAGGTGCCTTACAACAAAATGATATAGAGACAACTTACGCAATGGTAAAGACTACTATAAAGGCTACATTCAAGTCCAAATGGGAAAGAGAGCACCTGGGCCATTTAAAAAATGATGCATATCATCAGCTATCTAGGAAAGAATATGTCATAATTTTTCGGCTACGCACTGGATACAACAGATTGTGATACCATCTATACCAAAAGTACAATATTGGTGCAATAGATCTCTGCACCTGCAGTACCAGCCCAATGACAGTCGAACACCTGCTGCAGTCTTGCCCAACCTACGGCAATGAACGGAGTAGCATATGGCAACAACCCACTTCTTTGAACGAAAAACTGTTTGGAGATGGGAACCTTGAGTTGATTACTGCCTTTACTAGAGTCATTAATGTGGAAGTCTGAAGGCGAACGAGGAAGAAGAAGAAGAAGTCTCAATTAATCAATATTATCATCACATTCAGTAGCTGAGCACATGCAAGTACATTTACTCATAGACATTCACGCACATAGAGAAGAGAGAGGGATAGAGATAGATAGATAGATAGAGAGAGAGAGAGAGAGAGAGAGAGAGAGAGAGAGAGAGAGAGAGAGAGAGAGGTCAAGCAACCACTACCCTCCTGTAGAATATTCTATACACCACCATAAGATATTTTCTTTACATGTCATTTACAAATGCATCTTCATGTCTTTCATGACCACATAAGGTCTTGCGTCTTCCACTTCGGCTGTCATGTTTACAAACTTACTACTTCACAGATCTAACATTACAATCTTTTCCAAGATGTTATGTTCTATGTAATTGTTTATCACAACAAAGTCCATCTGCCAGAAGTATTACATCACGTGTTTTAATCTTCAGCAAGATGGTCCTATCCTACATCCCAGTGAGATCTGCCGTGTATTTTATTATGTCATGTTTTGCGAGCTCGCACCTTTTATGCAGCAACCCAGTAGCGTGTATCGTCCGCAGACACAGCGTCTGGGTTAACAATAGGAATATCGCTCAGTTAGACTTACTCCGTCAAGAGGTAGAGATAAGCGAAAAATCAATGTAGCAAGTCCACTCCTTCGCTACGCGTCACCGATAACAAAGGAGAAAATAACCTGGAGAGGGTGTGGGTGAGAGGTGCGACAAAGAGTGGTAGGAAAACATTGAACAATGAAAACGAAACAACGATAAGGAGCGGGTGAGAAAAAACAACAGGAAGGGCACGGGAGAGAAAATGAATGATCACAAAAAATGTAACGATCGAACATGTGACTTGTCACTGTGACCTATATCTAAAACCACCACTGCCTTTCAGCTCACTGTGGAGCACAGGCTTTCGACAAATGTACCTCTAATCGCCCCCTCCCCACAAAAATTTCCTGTCCCATGTCATCCGCTCTTTTCATATCTCTTCTTTATTTCCTTTCAAGTTTATTTTCCGTTCTCTTCTCCATCCGTTTTTAGACTCTCTCTATTAGGCGCTGACCTCTCGCGGCGAAAGTACCGTGTTCGAAATACAATGGCATCACGCTTTCGTCTACCGAGCTTTAAACGGATACCTGGCTCTGCTCTTGACTTAGAGAAGGCAAAGGCAGCAAGAAAGGGCATTGGTCACCCACACTTCTCGAAGCTGTATCTAGTATATTGAAAACTCCAACACTTCTCTTCCCTGCGGCAGCATGTGCTTTGGAACTACCTTTACCTTTTACATATTTCTCTTACTGTGTGGATTCCGGAGAAAAACCTGCCAGCTAATGCTATCAATAGATGTTCTCAGTGTGTACAATATCTAACAACCATATCTATTTATCGCAATCACTCCTCGTACCACTGGTATTTATCTGGGATTTTTGTCCACCATCAGTTTCCCGCTGTTAATCGTATCATACAGTTTGAATACTTTTGTTTCGAGCAACAACAACAAAATCATTTATTAAGATGACTACCTTGACAATGAGGTTGAAGATTCTTACTGTCGCATACTAATATATTGTGTTTCTTTGCGCACCTGAACTTTGATGTAAATATGTGTTATGAGTAAAATTCATAACATTTGTGTCGATATCATTAGATGGTTCGACAAGGCTCCTCGTTTGTTTATTATACGTAGTCCGTGGTAACACAGGAAGTGACGTCATTGCCTCGGGGTGTAGATGGGCAGACGTGGAGGTAAGGGAGGCAGACGGGGGAATATCGTTTGCTAGGGGCTTCGATGTGCGTGTCTTATGACGAGTGGACGTATGTAGCTGAGCTCCTGAAATTTATAAAATATTGTGACATATCCCTATGTTGTACCATCACTAGTACATCAAGATCTTGTGTGAGGTATACTAGCTATCTACATTTGAAAGGGAGTATGCAGTCATTGAACTGATTAAATAAAAATGTGTAAATCTTTCGAGGACAGTGTTCTAGCTACAGACGGTACAGAGTTATATCGATGACTGAATACGTTATGCCATAAGATATAATGGCTTACAAGATTATGCATGTGGAGCAGCGTTTATTGTAAATAAACAGTGTGTATATTGTCCACTCTGCCTTTGTGGTGACATTAATATTTCAACTTGATATTGGCTGTTTGCGTTGGCGACCATTTCTACCCCAGTGTTAATCTTGGCCAGAGTAACCAGTCGTTACTCCAATTAAAATTCTAAGAATAATATAAAGACACCCAACGCAACGCAACAGTATGCATAAAATATTGCGTGTCAGCTGAACTGCATAGAAATGATCATGCGTCCGGAAGCTGCGCAAATGGGTGCAGAAAGATGTGTGGATTAAAGAAAGATGTCAGTTAGCCGGCTTTTAGAGCCGTAGTACATTTCCTTGTGCTCGTCTTATGATTACTAGTTTTTGGGCAGCGTTGTTTTTATAATCTGATGGCAGTAGGTTGTGTTGAGCTAGTAATATGGGTTTTGCTGTTCTTATTGAAGTTGTTTTAGTAGTATCGTGATTATTAAAAAGGTAGATTGTCAGTACGCCTTCGAGTCTTAATTGTGTGATCTCTCGCAGTTGTATATGAACCAATAAGAGGACAATGTCATGAAAGTGTAGTAAATATACTGTGACACTTACTAAAAATAAGAGACCAAAAGCTAGATAATACACAAACATTTACATACCTAGGAAGCATAGTGTAGCAAAGTTAGATTTTGCTGGGGAGGTTATGATGGTATCCTAAAAGAATGGAATCCGTGTATGTATTAACCGTGTGAGGTCAAGCACATGTAGGCCCCTGACTCTATAAATGATGATGATGAATTATGTGCAGGGAACCTAACGCTACCTCAGTAGATCTCACACGGTCACTATTTTGGCTCTAGTGTCTGGTGTATGATGTACCTAGTGTCTAGGGGAGAAATGAAATGATGGTACACAACACAAAAAACACTTTAAGTTTCTATGAGGAAGTGAATAAAACCTGTGGTTAAGTTTTTCTTTAAATTTGATAATTTTTTGTACAATTTATTTTGCCTGTCCAGTCATATCGTTGGACAGGTCTTTGAAAATGAGGACAAGATAGTTTACATAAAAGATTAACTAAAATTGTGTGGACAATCTGCCCAAATAACTACAAAGTTAATATATGTCTTTCCTGTTGGAATGTTCACAGTTTACACTTTATTCTTCTAAGAGTGAGAGTCACTGCGTATGAGGGGCTGTATTATCATCATACCCCATCAACTTCCTGAGTATGATTTGAAATACCAGTGTTTATTTAAAACGAAACTGTCAGATATACCCAGGTCCTTAATATATCACCTGGGGTTTCTTGTTGAAAGATAAAATAGTGTGTAGTTGCAGAAATATCGATATCACATCACACGCCCGAGCTCCTGCTGTTAGCTCTTGACAGCATACATGAATTTCCGGAGACTTCTTGGCATTATCGTCACTCCTCAGGTTTCCTGTTACCAGCTGTCAACAGGAAACAAAACCTCTGCAACAAAAGGACACCCTGGCCTTTTATATCTGATCACTTTTGGTATTATTTATTTCCCTACGGAGATATGGGGTCAGCCTCGCGTGCATTACAGGTGCACTCGCCCATGACTTTACATGACTCCCACCTTGCTGTGACCACACCTCAGGTCCCTATGGCAGATACGCCACTGTACATTTACATAGTTTTCCTCAAAAATATAATGTGGGGTAACCACATTTCCTTTTATATGATTTTTCTCTTCTTTTTCTTTTTAAATGTAAATGCTTCAGGCACGTTGAACAGTGTTCATGGAACACGGAGCTTTCTAATATATCCTAATACAATAATATTCAAACATAATCATGACAACATACATTAGTTAGATACGTTTCAACGTGAGGACTCAACAATGTCTGCTCCCGGCACGTCCTTCACTTTTTCCCAATAGCAGTATCTAACTTTGGTAATGGGATTAAACATATTAAATTCATAAAGCATTCTTACCACAAATCAAGAAATATAAACAAATGACGCTGACTTGCAAAGAAATGGCCTCCGTTTCTTCTGCTCCGTCCAGACTGTGAAATACTTATTTAGTTATTTAATTTACTTTTAAATTTATCACAGCTGTTCTCAGCGTATCTGAATAAAATTTACTGTTCAACTGGCACTGAGCAGCGAAAGCTTTTTGCTAATATTTAGGAGCACTGGCCAATCGAAAGCTTGCGACTACCAGAATTCAAATGCAGTTTTTGAAAAACAAAATTAATTCCAAACATACTCTGCGTCTGGTAGTCGATTGACCAGTCTGCTTTAGTTATGCCAATACAAAACGATGTTAGTTTTTGGTAACAATTTTCCTACCGCTCCCCTCTCCTCCTATACTCTTGTTACCCAAGCGAATTTGAATTTACCTCAATGCCTCCCTTCTAAGCCGGTGTCCCCACTAACGTTATGAAAAACAAGCAGGAACAACAGTCTGTCTGGTCGTGCGTCCGTAGACATTTTGTATTTCTTGGCTAATACTGGGACTATCATATTATTTAAAACACATTCTTGCTCAGTGGACTCCAAGCTATACTACCATATGATTTTTATGGTCAGATTCATATTGGTTTAGATTTTCAATTTTTGTCATAGTCCATCGTCAAATAAAATTTTACACAAGACGGCCATCTTCCCCTCTCGCTAGCATGTATTTTTCAAATAACTAACTTGTTTTTGTGACGTCAGAAACATTACCGCGAGGAGGCAATAAAATTGTCTGCGTGTTTGCTTCTGTTGGCTTTGTCGCCGCGTGTATATATGCATGGCAGAATGTGTCAAGCGAAGCGGGGTGTTGACGTGGCGGGTTAAGAATTGGCGTTAATAATTTGTATTGTATCGTGTAACACTACCAAAAAATGTAAGGATTACTACTAAATTTTGCGTTAAAGTTGACAGAATACGTTAATTCAGATAGTTATTTTGCGGCACACTTCCGCAAAATCGTTAATTATAAGTCTAGGCTGCATTGTGTATGCAGCAGATCTGGCAAAATGTTAAATATTGGTAGTACGTTTTCGAAACCGAAACTAAAACGCGTGTTAGATTTTTACCGTGGGATCGTTCTATAGGCTTTAGCACTGCACACATTTCAGCGCTATGCTGGCGTGTGAGAGGATCACCGTCCGACACAATAGGGCGGGTTTATTTATTATCATTCTATGACTAAAATCTTACTGAAATGAGCGATTATTCTCGCAGATTTTACTACACACCTCCCATACTAAAACATGCAATTATTAGCAGGTTATAATCTGCGAGATAACTTAGTTCAATGAAGTCTTACGCGTTTTTCTGATCTTCATCATAAGAATGTCTACTTAAAAAGTCTGCACCTTTGTTCCGAGGGCCGGGAATATATTCTATCAGAAATGAGTATGGCTGCAATAATAAAGACCATCTCAATAATCTGGAATTTTCATGCTTGGCCTGTGACAGGATTATGAGGGGTGAATGATCCGTTTGGACCACAAATTTCCTGCCATAAAAATAAATCTGGAATTTTTTTATAGCCCATATCAAAGTTAGACATTCCTTTTTACTTGTTGAATAATATTTTTCCGCCTTGTTCAACTTGCGGCTCGCATAAGCGACTGGGTTCAATTCTCTATCTTGTGAGTAGGACCTTTGCAACAATGTAGCGCCTAGGCCCACATTGCTTGCGTCACTTCTCACGATAAATTCTTGATTCAAGTCAGGCAATTGCAATACTGGCCTGCTTGTAAGTTTCTCTTTTAACTCCTGGTAAGCCAATTCACACTGTGCTGACCAATTTATTGTATCAGGTTGACCTTTGCGAGTTAAATCCGTCAGAGGAGCACATATAGAGTTAAAATTTGTTATGTACTTTTGGTAGAAACCACACAACGACACGAAAGATCGCACATCTTTCTTTGTTTGTGGCCTAGGTGCTCTTTTCAATTTTTCCAGATTCTTGGGATCAGGGGTCATGCTACCCTGATGTACTGTATGTCCCAAGAATTCCAACTCTTTACAACCAATACAACATTTTGTTGGCCTAGCGGTTAAGTTAGCCTCTCTGAGTCTATCAAACAGCATATTCAAAGAGGTAACGTGTTCCTCAAATGTTTCCGTAGCAATGAGGATATCGTCCATAAAATTCGAAATACATGGATTTTTCAGGGGATCCAATAATTTTCGCATCATCCTTGAAAACACACTCGGGGCATTTTTCAACCCAAACGGTAACATGTTGAACTCATAATGACCTTCCGAGGTGCTAAATGCTAAATAAGGTCGAACCTCAGGCTTTACTGGAATTTGGTAATAGCCTTTGCTAAGATCCACCTTAGAAAAATATTTTGCCTTGTTCAGCCTGGCAAAAAGTTGAGTAGTATCAGGTAATGGATCCACCTGACCTTCTGTGACAGCATTCAGTTTCCTATAATCTATGCACAGTCTATGTTCTCCCGATGGTTTCCGCAACAAAACCACACAGGAACTATAAGGAGACTCACTGTGAGAAATAATCCCTTCTTGTAACAAATAATCAATCTCCTCTTTCAAAGCTTTTTCCTTAGCGAAAGGAATAGAATAGGGCCTCATACAGATAGGTGCTGGGTCTAGTAGTTTCATATCATATACCAACAAATTGGTGTGCCCCGGTTTATCCGTTAACACATCTGTATGTTTCTCAAGGACCTTTTGAACCTTCTTCTGTCCTTTTGTCAGGTGATTACTGATCTTCACCTGTGCACACGTTTCACTGGGTTTCAGTGGATATTCGAATGAGGAGAGAGTGTCATTTTTCATTTCGGTTGCAATAGACAAGGCCAATAGGTGTGTTCCTTCCTGGATTTGTCTGTCCAGATATTTCTTCAAAAGGTTTACATGATAGACTTTTTCCTTTCCCTTTTTGTCTATCTTATAATTTGTTCTGGATACCTTTTCCAAAACTGTATATAGCCCTTGCCATCCGATCTGAAGTTTATTATTGCTGCCTGGCAAGAGAAGAAGCACCTTCTCCCCTACAGCAAGTTCCCTATCCTTAGCTTTTTTATTATAATAAGCAGCATGCTTTTTCCTGGCTTGTCTCAAATTATCATTTGCCAGTTTCCAACTAGTTTTTAAACGAGTGGTCAGTTCGTTCACATATTGATAAGATGAGGTAACAGTCTCCTCTGCCTTCTCATCTGTCCAATTCCTTAACAAAGCTTCTAAAGGGCCTTTTATTGGCCTCTCAAATAACAGAGTTGCGGGTGCCATTCCGGTTGAGTTATGTGGTACTTCCCGGTACGCAAACAATGTGGCGGGCAAGTAGTGGTCCCACGTATCAGGTTTCTCATGTGCCAGCTTTCTCAGGATAGAAATGAGTGTCTCATTGAACCTCTCTACCTGGCCGTTCCCTTGGGGGTGATATGGACTACAATGAAAGTGCTTGGCTTGGAACAACCTGAAAACCTCTTCTGTTAGTTTCCCCTTGAACTGAGAGCCATTATCAGTCAAGATTTGATGCGGGAATCCTAACCTTGTGAATATCGTAAGTAATGCCTCTGCCACATGTTTCGAATCGATTGATGACAGGGCTAACGCCTCTCCCCACATAGAACAAGTGTCTACCATAGTAAGGATGTAACTGTTCCTCCTCTTGGTCCGAGTGAGAGGTCCAACAATATACACTGCAACTCTCTCAAAAGGGGTTCCCACAATGGGCATTTCCCCAAGAGTTGCTGGAGCAGTCCAATGCTTTGGAGCTACTCTCTGGCATCCGGGACAGGATTTTACATATCTCTTTATGTCTTCCGTTATCCCTGGCCAGAAATAATGACAAGCTATACGCTGTCCTGTTGCGCTAATCCCCATGTGACCACTGAAGGGGATAGCATGACCTAACTCCATTACCTTTTCCCTATACGAACTGGGAAGGACCAGCTGTCCGTGACCAGCTGAACCAGTGCCGGCCTTCCTATATAACAATTTATTCTTCATATAGAATTCTCCTTTATTAGGAGGAGTATGGCTCTTTGGGAGTTTCTTAAAGCACGGCTTCAGTGACCTATTTTCAGCCTGTGCCTTCTTCATCTCCTCTGGATGCGTATTTATATGGTTCATCATCTTCCTTTCTGGATTGTGATGGGATCTGGACTGCTGCCAAGACCACAGGTCTCTTGGGATTTCCCAAGTAGACATAACGACACCCCAATATCAGAGGGTAGATGGGTGCGTCTATCACTGCTGCTCTGATTATCCCTTCCACATGGCAAGTTTTCACTGTTATCCTTGCAATGGGAAGTTTCATGAGTGGTAGGTCCTTGGTCGCCCCTTGTATCTCCACTGTTTCTGTGGTATACTGATCTGGGTTCACCAAGTGCGCGCTCACGACAGCATCAAAATCTAGACCTGTATCATAGAGACACCTAATGGTGACCTCATTGCATACAACATCCTCACAAACTGGGGGGTGATAAGGTTCCTGCTGTCCAGCAGGTTTGTCCTTTACTTCCTGGTTCCCCCTTCTCATAGCAGCACATCCAGAAGGTTTACTTTTACAGAATTCGGTGTCATGGTTGTCCTTCCTACAATGTTTACACCACCTCTTTCCTTGGTTAAAAGGTTTTCTTTCATCATTCTTTCTGTCATTGAAATGTGAGGTTTTATTTTTAAAATCATTTCGAGGCCTATCAAAGTTCTGCTTACTTCTGTTGTCATATTTATTATGGTTTTGAGGAGCATTATACTGATCTACTGGTTTTTTCTTAATACGAGCTACCTCTGCCTGGGCTGCCTGATACCTCTCAGCGACATTTATGATCTCACCCAGTCTCTCCGCGCCCTGTTCCATGAGAAATTTTCTCATGTCTGGAGCCATGGACTCTCTCATCTGTTCAATGAGTATCATCTTTTTGAGATCTTGGGTTTTCCCCAAAGAAGCCCATTTCTCCATATACGTCTCCAACCGGGCGGAGAACTGGTGATAGGTCTCACCCGACAGTAGCCTGGCATTCCTAAATTTCTTTCTATAAAACTCTCTGTTCTTTTCGTATATTAACAGAACAGCCGGCTTCAACATGTCATAGTTGTCTTGGTCATCCCTGCTCATTTTGGAAAACACTTCATAAGCTGTTCCCCGAAGACCCTGAGACAACTTTACACCCCATTTGTCTCTTTCTAACCCATAAGTAGTGGCTAATATTTCGTATCTGCTTAAATACGACTCAATGTCATCATCCTTTTCCACAAAGTAATCTAAATGGAACCCCATGGCTGATGAGGAGGCCCCCTGGCTTGCATTTATTACAAATAAGGGAGGGAAACCTGAGGCCTGTAAACAGTAAATTAATATGAAATTAATATGAAACAAATATAAAGGTATGTTATCAGGCACTCGCAGGAAATAAAGAAATAGAACACCAGACAACAGAAAAACAACAGACATGAGTGGCTTACCCAGGATTTGAACACTGGACCTTCCGTGCGACAACCCCGCCTAGCCATGCAAGCGAATCACACTATCCGCTCTGCCATCTACGCATCATCAAAAATGATGTTTCAATGGCAGGTCAATAGTGCGAACCACAATACACGACACCAGAAGTCCTCCATGGGCAGTTCAGCCTATTAATGACGCAATCACTTCTGTTGTATTTCTATCAAGCAGTATAGGCCGAATCCAACAAGACCCTTAGGACCTTAATACTGTGTCCAGTAAATGATAGTAGACTAGAAATACAACAGAAGTGATTGCGTCATTAATAGGCTGAACTGCCCATGGAGGACTTCTGGTGTCGTGTATTGTGGTTCGCACTATTGACCTGCCATTGAAACATCATTTTTGATGATGCGTAGATGGCAGAGCGGATAGTGTGATTCGCTTGCATGGCTAGGCGGGGTTGTCGCACGGAAGGTCCAGTGTTCAAATCCTGGGTAAGCCACTCATGTCTGTTGTTTTTCTGTTGTCTGGTGTTCTACTTCTTTATTTCCTGGGAGTGCCTGATAACATACCTTTATATTTGTTTCATATTAATTTCATATTAATTTACTGTTTACAGGCCTCAGGTTTCCCTCCCTTATTTGTAATAAATGTTTGTACAATACCAAACCTACCCACTATCCTGTTCTCACTGTTCTAGTCTACTATCATTTACTGGACACAGTATTAAGGTCCTAAGGGTCTTGTTGGATTCGGCCTATACTGCTTGATAGAAATACAACAGAAGTGATTGCGTCATTAATAGGCTGAACTGCCTGTGGTGAAGTGGGATGTTATAGATATTTATAAGGGACTTAGTGTACTGACTGAGATCAGCTGTGAAGGTATATATATATCTAATAAGAGTAGTATATTATATATATAACCTTACTTGCTGCCACATATCTATATATCTCAGTCAGAATTATTCTGGAATAGTGTGATGCTACGTTATGTGTCTAGGGTATGAGTATGGTGAAGTTTAAGTCACAACAACAGACAGATAAACAATTTAATTTAATCCACTACTCTTAACAACACTGTGACACTCACATACATATAACACTCTATGAGAATAGCTTAAAGAAGTCACTCGTAACTGTTCAAATAACAATATGTATTCATTACTAGCATGAATGAATATGTGTCCTGATTCAACTACAAGGGAACCAGGAATCACAATCAATTTAAATTACAAGTTATGTACAGAATGTATTTAATATGAATATTGTAGTGAAATATATTAGTACAAATGTTCTATGTGTGTCAGTTGTGTAGTAGTAAAATGAGGTAATACTGGTTTTGTTTTGTTCAAGCTCTGTTGGTATTTGTCATCATGACTTCAATAGTTTGTCTTTAGGGACTATTATTGGAGATGTTCACAGTTCCTGAATTTAATCCTAGTAAATTCCCCTCTGAATAGTATTTTTATAAAGTTATTTCAAGATGAGGGGGACATTAATGTTGAGCTCAGCTGGCCAACTCTGCTTATCTTGAGTGATGGCGGCAGGAAAGGACTCCTCTGCTCGAATTCTCCTCTGGGCTCAGGAGACACCTCACTGATAGCTAAAAAGACCATGGAGTATGCTGTCCGACTCTGGATTCAGCAAATCTCTGACCAGATGCTGCTCATACATTCAAGACCTACTGTCCCACAATTTCATGGAAATATACACAGATACGTTGATTAGCAATGAATTCTGGCACAAACTGGCACAAATTTCCGTTTGCCTTGCCTATGTTCAGGCTTTTATTTTAGCAAAAATGTGAGCTGGCTTCAACGTACTGTCGCTTTATCAAGCTTATTTGAATTAGTGGTTTCGAACTAACGCTCCCAAGTGTGTATATCAGCGAGACTGGCCAATGAGCCACGTTTCGACAAGTGTTTGAAAAAATGTTATCTTTTCCCGTCTCCCCTAACAACCAAGATAGTATTTATAGCCCGACCAATCGTGGTTAGGCTTTCATTTGTTGCGCTCCAATCAATTTGGAGTTTACATGGTAGGCTATTTCTGTAACGTAAGGTTTTTTTCAAACACGTTATAAAAAAAATTTTATGAGCAGAAATGATTTTATGCTGTCAGGCACCCCCAATATTTTATTTTGGGTATAATTTATTAATTCCTGGACTATTTGCGTAACGTTTTACATATTATTTGTCAGCAAACCCTAAGGAACCCAAATATCCAAATTTAAAAGCGCTACGTGGCTGCGTTCAAAATATGCAATTTCTTCTACCTCCTGTTTCGAAGATGTGCTGTCTGGGTACTGTAATGTTTTCAAACGTAAACCCATATAATGTTGTCTTTTCTAATAAGAGTCTGTTATGATTTATAAACCTAACTCTGGGAAAGGGTAGTGTATTTTATCACTGTCCGTCTGAAAAAAAATTAGTGCATGTAGACTTACACGCGTGATGGTAGTAATGGTGTATCGCGCGAAGGGGGTTTAGTGTTCGGCTTTCTGCCTCTCCCTTCTCTTTTTATCCCTTTAGTCCATTTGTTCGTTCGTTTTGGTAACGCAGTATAATTAATGTTAGGATTAATTTAGGTCATTACGCAGTACGTTTCAATGTTTTTCTTAGAAATGCAGCACACGTTTCATTGAAGAAGGCGGGTAATAATACAGTAAGCTTTTATATCAACGTGAAAGCGTTACAATTTGCAGACGAAGCAGAAAACAAGGGGGATTTCGAGTACATTCTTTGTGACAGCACTGTCATTTTCCCATTGCTCTTCTCTTTATTAATTTTATTTGTTAGGCTTCATATTTACCTAATAATTTATATATGTGGATTAGAATATTTCATGGACACCTCCCTCTTAAAAAGACATTATATGTCAGTCTTTATTCTATATAACATATAGAGAAATTTATTATTATTTCTGGGGTTTACGGTGATTCTCATCACACGGATGGCGGCTTAAAAAATCCGCTCCCAGATTTGTTTTTCCAGATATATATTCAATGCTAAAATTATATGGAGCCAGAAGCAAAGACCATCGGAGTAACCTAGAGTTCTCATGCTTAGCCTGTGCTAAAAACGATAAAGGTTTGTGGTCAGTTTGCAACTTAAATGCCTTCCCATATAGATAAATATTGATTTTCTTTATTGCCCATATTACTGCAAGACATTCTTTTTCGCTAGTTGAGTAGTTGATTTCAGCTTTATTCAACTTTCTGCTAGCATATGCCACTGGGCTTAATTCCCCATCCAATGCATTGATTTTGTAGTAAGTTTGCACTAACCATATTACTTGATCCGTCTTATATGAATTCTTGACTTAAGTCAGGTAATTTCAAAATGGGTTTACTTGTGAGCTTTTCCTTCAATTCTTGGTAAGTCATTTCACATTGTGGTGTCCATGTAATGCGATCTGGGAAGTCTTTAGTGTCAATTCAGTTACTAGGTGACTATGGAATTAAGTTTTTGATATATTCTGGTAGAAACCACATAATGAGACAAAGGATCTCACGTCCTTCTTGGTTTGTGGTTCGGGCTTTCTGTAGTTTCTCTAAAGCTTTTTGGGTTAGGGTATGTTTCCTGATAAACTGTGTGTCAAAAATTCAATTCTTTACACTCCAACGCAACATTTGGTTGGTCGGGCTGTTAAATTTGCTCTCCTAAGTGATCTAACGATGTTCAGAGGAGTCCTATGTGTTCTCAAATGTTTCTGTTGTATAAGGATATCCCATCATAAACTTTGTTATACATGGATTATTCAGAGGGTCCAATAATTTTCTCATCATTCTAGAGAAGACACTAGGCGCATTCTTCAATCCAAATGGCAATCTATTAAACTCATAGTGTCCTTCTGAGGTACTAAAAGCTAGTTATGGTCTAACCTCAGGCTTTACTGGAATCTGATAGTATCCTTTACTCAGATCCACTTTTGAGAAATATTTAGCTTTATTTAGTCTGGCAACAGCTGATTTGTATCCGGCAATGGATCCACCTGTCCTTCTGTAATAGCATTCAGTCTCCTGTAATCTATACAGAGTCTATGTTCTCCAGAGGGCTTCCTTAAGAGTACAACACCGGAAACCTATACGAAGACTCACTGTGCGAAATAATTCCTTCCTTCAACAGATAGTTATTTCTTCTTCAAAGTTTTTCTTAGCAAACGGTATCAAAGAATTTTTGGTTTATACAGAAGGATGGGTTATTCTATTTATATAAACATTCATCCCTAGGTTTGGGTATGCCCTGGTCGGTCTGTTAACACCTCTGCATGATTATTTAGAACCTGTTGCACTCTCTCTTTCTGAGTTTTCGTTAAATGTGTACTGATTTTCACCTGTGCTGCTGTCTCACAGGGGTGTAATGGATATTCAAATGATGAAAGTGGTTCCTTTTTCATCTCCATGGCGATGGACAAGGTCAACAAGTGTGTCTTCCTGATGTTCTCTTTCCAAATATTTCTTCAGGAGATTCACATGATAGATTTTTTCTTTCCCCTTCTTATCTATCTTATAATTTGTTCTAGACACCTTCTCTAGAACTGTATATGGACCTTGGCATCCAATTTGTAACTTATTCTGACTCCCGGGCAAAAGAAGCAGTACTTTCTCTCCCACAGCCAAATTTCTGTCTTTCGCCTTCCTGTTATAATAGGCAGCATGTTTCTTCCAGGCTTGTTTCAATTTTCATTGGCAAGTTTCCAGCCAGTTTTTAAACGAGTGGTCAGCTCATTCACATATTGGTATGAAGATGTAATGTTTTCCTCTGCCTTTTCATCCGTCCACGTTCTTAACAAAGCTTCAAGTGGGCCTTTTATTGGCCTTCCAAACAATAATGTTGCCGGGGCCATACCGGTTGAACTATGGGGTACCTCCCGATAAGCAAAGAGGGCGGCGTGCAGGTACTGGTCCCATGTATCTGGTTTTTCGTGTGCCAACTTTCTCAGGATCGACATTAATGTGCCGTTAAATCTTTCCACTTGGCCGTTCCCTTGGGGATGATACACACTACAATGGAAGTGTTTGGCCTGGAAGATCCTGAAAACTTCTTCAGTTAGTTTCCCCTTGAACTGAGAGCCATTATCAGTCAAGATTTGATTGGGAAAGCCTAACCTTGTGAAAATTGTGAGCAATGCCTCTGCCACATGTTTTGAATCAATCGATGACAGGGCTACTGCCTCTCACCACATAGAACAAGTGTCCACCAGAGTCAGAATGTAGCTGTTCCTTCTCTTGGTTCGGGTGAGAGGTCCCACAAGATCCACGGCAACTCTCTCAAAGGGTGTTCCCACTATGGGCATTTCCCCCAGAGTTGCTGGTGCAGTCCAATGTTTAGGTGCTACTCGTTGGCACTCTGGACAGGATTTTACATATCGTTTGATATCTTCAGTTATCTGGCAGAAATAGTGACAAGTATTCGTGTCTGTTGCGCTGATTCCATATGACATGAAGGGAATGATGCTAGTTCAAATTTAGTCCTATATGAAGTGGGAAGGACAGCTGTGTGACATTGGATTTAGATCCAGCTTCCTATATATCAATTTGTTTTCATATAAAACTCTTCTTGAAGGTGTATTGAGATTTGGGCAACTTCTTGAAACATGGCTTGAGTGTTTTTGTCTCAGCTGTGCCTTCCTCATCTCATCTGGGTGAGTATTTATGGGATTTATTCTCTCTTCTTTGTCTGTGATTGGTCTGCATGTTGCCAATATACACAGGTTCTTGGGATTCCCCAAGAAGACATATCTACACCCCAATATCAGAGGGTAGATTGGCTCATTTATCACTGCTGCTTTTATGATTCCTTCCACATATCGCGTTTTCACTTTTATTGGGGCGACGGGAAGTGTCATGGTAGCTACATCCTTGGTTGCAGTTTGAATCTCCACTGTTTCTGTGGTGTATTGATCGGCCTGCACCAGGTGAGAACTCACAACGGAATCGTAATCTAAACGGTATATATAAAATTTATAGTGGACACATTACAGATGACATTTTCACACACTGGGGGGTGGTATGGTTCCTGTAATTCTTCAGGTTTGCCCTTCTTTTCCTTTTTCCCCGATGTCATAGCAGCAAAATGAGGAGGTTTCCTTCTACAATGGTCAGTGTCATGATTGTTCATCTTACAATTTTTACACCACCTCTTTCCTTGGTTGAAAGATTTTCTTTCATCATATTTCCTTTCATCGAATTGTGGGAATTTATTTTTATTTGATATTACCGTTGGCTATCAATTGGTGTTACCTTATTTTGTGATCTTAGGATCAAATTTATTAAAGTTCTGTTGTGCCTAAAGTTGTCCACCTGTTTCTTTTTATTACCTGTTATTGCTTGAAGTTGCTTTGATACTTTCAGCAACATTTAGCAACTCACCCAGCCTCTCTGCACCTTGTTCCATGAGAAACTTTCTCAGGTCTGGAGCCATGGACTCTCTTAATTGCTCTATAAGGACCATTTCCTTAAGATCTTGGGTTTTCCCCAGAGAAGTCCATTTCTCCAAGTATGTCTCTATTCGTGCGGAGAACTGGTGATAGGTTTCACCTGACAGTAGTTTAGCATTCCTAAATTTTTTCCTATAAAATTCTGCATTCTTTTCATATCTTTACAAAAGAGCCTGCTTTAGCATGTCATAATTTTCCTGATCCCTTGCATATTTTTGAAAAACTTCATATACGCTGCCCACGAAGTCCGAGATAATTTTAAGATACCTTTCTCTCTAACCCATACGTGGTAGCTAATAGTTCGTATCTATTAATATAGCTTCAATATTCATCGTTTTTCCAACAAAATTGATCTAACCCCATGAAAGATTCACTAGCTGAGGCAACCCTGAGGTCCTTGAGTAGTAACCGTAGCATCAGAGGCCAAAAAGGATGGCACCATTTTCTAGGAGATGGCTTGAAACTCAAACTCCCTTCGGTACGTAATCAATGTTCCTTTGTAATCTTCTTTCTCTCTTTTCTGGCTTCCCTTCTGCAGCTAATCTTTCTATCTTCTTTTTCGAGATAATTTTTCTTCCTTTCTGCAGCCCAATCGTCATGTCTTCTCTTCTGTCAATTTCTAGCATCCTCTCCTGCAACCTTTAGTCTTAGCTCAGCTAAATCTGCAACTTTAGTCTCAGCTCAGCTTTTCAAACTGTAATTTCGTTACTTTCCTGTCGCCTTAACTTTCTTTCGGCCTTCAAATTCTTTCTTCGCGGTTTCAATAAATTTGTCACATTCCGTGTAAATAGGCACATAACTTGCCATCTAATCCTAACTCTTTAGCAGTCTGAACGCGAGCAGATCGAAATTTGGAGGTCGGCCATTGTTATCCCCAGTAAAATTTAATACAATGTCTAGGGTCCAACCATGCAATCTTAATCTCATGGACAAAAGGCACGTGAGTCAACTTATTTAAAAATATTTATAGGGGACTTAGTGTACTGACTGAGATCAGCTGTGAAGGTATCTATATCTATTAAGAGTAGTGTATTATAGATAACCTTACTTGCTACCACATATTATATATCTCAGTCAGAATTATTCTGGAATAGTGTGATGACTACGTTATGTGTCTAGGGTATGTGTATGATGAAGTGTAAGTCACAACAACACTGTGACATCACATACATATAACACTCTATGAGATATCTTAAAGAGAGTCACTGATAAACTTTTCAAATAACAATATGTATTCATTACTGGCATGAATGAATATGTGTCCTGATTCAACTACAAGGGAACCAGGAATCACAATCAATTTAAATTACAAGTTATGTACTGAATGTATTAATATGAATCTGGTAGTGACATATATTATTAAAAATATCCTATGTGTGTCAGTTGTGTAGTAGTAAAATGAGGTAATACTGGTTTTGTTTTGTTCAAGCTCTGTTGGTATTTGTCATCATGACTTCAATAGTTTGTCTTTAGGGACTAGTATTGGAGATGTTCACAGTTCCTGATTTTAAGACAAGTAAATTCCCCTATGAATGGTATTTTTATAAAGTTATTTCAAGATGAGGGGACATAATGTTGAGCTCAGCTGGCCAACTTAGCTTATCTGGCGTGATGGCGGCAGGAAAGGACTCCTCTGCTCGAATTCTCCTCTGGGCTCTGGAGACACCTCACTGATAGCTAAAAGGACCAAGGAGTATGCTGTCCGACACTGGATTCAGCAAAGCTCTGACCAGTTGCTGCTCAGTACCATCAAGACCACTGTCCCACAATTTCATGGAAATAAACACAGATACGTTGATTAGCAATGAATTCTGGCACAAACTGGCACAAATTCCGATCTGCCTATGTTGCAGGCTTTTATTTAGCAAAAATTGTGAGCTGGCTTCAACGCACTGATGCTTTATCAAGCTTATTTAAACAAGTGGTTTCGAACTAACGCTCCCAAGTGTGTATATCAGCGAGACTGGCCAATGAGCCACGTTTCGACAAGTGTTTGAAAAAATGTTATCTTTTCCCGTCTCCCCTAACAACCAAGATAGTATTTATAGCCCGACCAATCGTGGTTAGGCTTTCATTTGTTGCGCTCCAATCAATTTGGAGTTTACATGGTAGGCTATTTATGTAACGTAAGGTTTTTTTCAAACACGTTATAAAAAAAATTTTATGAGCAGAAATGATTTTATGCTGTCAGGCACCCCCAATATTTTATTTTGGGTATAATTTATTAATTCCTGGACTATTTGCGTAACGTTTTACATATTATTTGTCAGCAAACCCTAAGGAACCCAAAAATACTAATTTAAAGGAGCTACGTGGCTGCGTTCAAAATATGCAATTTCTTCTACCTCCTGTTTCGAAGATGTGCTGTCTGGGTACTGTTATGTTTTCAACCGTAACCCCATCTAATGTTATCTTTTCTAATAAGAGTCTGTTATGATTTATAAACCTAACTCTGGGAAAGGGTAGTGTATTTTATCACTGTCCGTCTGAAAAAAAATTAGTGCATGTAGACTTACACGCGTGATGGCAGTAATTGTGTATCGCGCGAAGCGTGGTTGCATGTGTTCGGATTTTCTGCCTCTCCCTTCTCTTTTTATCCCTTTTGTCCATCTGTTCGTTCGTTTTGGTAACGCAGTATAATTAATGTTAGGATTAATTTAGGTCATTACGCAGTACGTCTCAATGTTTTTCTTAGAAATGCAGCACACGTTTCATTGAAGAAGGCGGGTTATAATACAGTAAGCTTTTATATCAACGTGAAAGCGTTACAATTTGCAGACGAAGCAGAAAACAAGGGGGATTTCGAGTACATTCTTTGTGACAGCACTGTTATTTTCCCATTGCTCTTCTCTTTATTAATTTTTTTTGTTAGGCTTTATATTTACCTAATAATTTATATATGTGGATTAGAATATTTCATGACAATGCCCATGGAGGACTTCTGGTGTCGTGTATTGTGGTTCGCACTATTGACCTGCCATTGAAACCATCATTTTTGATGATGGTAGATGGCAGAGCGGGATAGTGTGATTCGCTTGCATGGCTAGGCGGGGTTGTCGCACGGAAGGTCCAGTGTTCAAATCCTGGGTAAGCCACTCATGTCTGTTGTTTTTCTGTTGTCTGGTGTTCTACTTCTTTATTTCCTGCGAGTGCCTGATAACATACCTTTATATTTGTTTCATATTAACCCCTGGCTTGCAGCTGAGTCGGAAGTGGATGGGCTAGTTCCATTTTCAGGAGCATGGTCTTGCAGCTCTAACTCCCTTAGTCGTATCTCATGTTCTCTTTGTAATATTTTATCTTCCCTTTCCGCCTCCAATCTCCTTTCTTCTTTCTCTCGTTCCGCCTCCAATCTCATTTCTTCTTTCTCTCGTTCCGCCTCCAATCTCCTTTCTTCTTTCTTTGCCTCAGCCTCAAGTTTTTTCTCCTCCAACTGCAGCCTCTTAATCTCAGCCTCCCTATCAGCCTCTAATTTCTTAGTCTCCCTAGCATCTTCTAACCCCTTAAGGCCCAAGAGAATCTATAATTGAAAGCTAAATTTTATACTTAACTCATGTTTCTAAGACTGAATACGCATTTTAGAATGTAACTTTCTATAAAAATTTGAAGGCCGTTCATTTGCTTATGAAATAACCCAAATTTGACCAAGTGGGAATTAATACTTGTTTTATTATAACACTATTATAGAGTTATGTATGCTGGGTCATATATGGGCCGCTGGGCCTTAAGGGGCTAATTGCATTTTCCTTTCCTCAGCTAACCTATGTTCTTCACTAGTAATAAATTTATCACATTCTGAGGTGACATAGTCAATTAAGATTTGACCATCCATATTCATTTCTTTTGCAATCTGAACAGCCGCAGATCGAAACTTGGCCAGATCTGCCATTCTGATAAATGCAAAATGTTCTAACTAACTTTCTAAATAACTATAAATTTATCTAATTAATTCTGGGTTCTGACAGTTTCTTGACTTCCCAAATCTAGGGCAATAATGATTATGGGGATTCCCTGGGACAATAGAAAGTTGTTTATGCTAATACCCAGACCCCAATGTATGTAGCACTAGGAGAAATTCAAATGCCCGGACAAGCCTACCAATTTATGTAGCAAAGTTAGATTTTGCTGGGGAGGTTATGATGGTATCCTAAAAGAATGGAATCCGTGTATGTATTAACCGTGTGAGGTCAAGCACATGTAGGCCCCTGACTCTATAAATGATGATGATGAATTATGTGCAGGGAACCTAACGCTACCTCCCTAGATCTCACACGGTCACTATTTTGGCTCTAGTGTCTGGTGTATGATGTACCTAGTGTCTAGGGGAGAAATGAAATGATGGTACACAACACAAAAAACTCTTTAAGTTTCTATGAGGAAGTGAATAAAACCTGTGGTTAAGTTTTTCTTTAAATTTGATAATTTTTTGTACAATTTATTTTGCCTGTCCAGTCATATCGTTTGGACAGGTCTTTGAAAATGAGGACAAGATAGTTTACATAAAAGATTAACTAAAATTGTGTGGACAATCTGCCCAAATAACTACAAAGTTAATATATGTCTTTCCTGTTGGAATGTTCACAGCTTACATTTTATTCTTCTAAGAGGGAGAGTCACTGCGTATGAGGGGCTGTATTATCATCATACCCCATCAACTTCCTGAGTATGATTGGAAATACCAGTGTTTATTTAAAACGAAACTGTCAGATATACCCAGGTCCTTAATATATCACCTGGGGTTTCTTGTTGAAAGATAAAATAGTGTGTAGTTGCAGAAATATCGATATCACATCACACGCCCGAGCTCCTGCTGTTAGCTCTTGACAGCATACATGAATTTCCGGAGACTTCTTGGCGTTATCGTCACTCCTCAGGTTTCCTGTTACCAGCTGTCAACAGGAAACAAAACCTCTGCAACAAAAGGACACCCTGGCCTTTTATATCTGATCACTTTTGGTATTATTTATTTCCCTACGGAGATATGGGGTCAGCCTCGCGTGCATTACAGGTGCACTCGCCCATGACTTTACATGACTCCCACCTTGCTGTGACCACACCTCAAGTCCCTATGGCAGATACGCCACTGTACATTTACATAGTTTTCCTCAATAATATAATGTAGGGTATCCACATTTCCTTTCTCTCCTTTTTCTTTTTAAATATAAATGCTTCAGGCATGTTTAACAGTGTTCGTGGAACACGGAGGCTTTCTAATATACCCTAATACAATAATATTCAAACATAATCATGACAACATACATTAGTTAGATACGTTTCAACGTGAGGACTCAACAATGTCTGCTCCCGGCACGTCCTTCACTTTTTCCCAATAGCAGTATCTAACTTTGGTAATGGGATTAAACATATTAAATTCATAAAGCATTCTTACCACAAATCAAGAAATATAAACAAATGACGCTGACTTGCAAAGAAATGGCCTCCGTTTCTTCTGCTCCGTCCAGACTGTGAAATACTTATTTAGTTATTTAATTTACTTTTAAATTTATCACAGCTGTTCTCAGCGTATCTGAATAAAATTTACTGTTCAACTGGCACTGAGCAGCGAAAGCTTTTTGCTAACATTTAGTAGCACTGGCCAATCGAAAGCTTGCGACTACCAGAATTCAAATGCAGTTTTTGAAAAACAAAATTAATTGGTAGTCGATTGACCAGTCTGCTTTAGTTATGCCAATACAAAACGATGTTAGTTTTTTGTAACAATTTTCCTACCGCTCCCCTCTCCTCCTATACTCTTGTTACCCAAGCGAATTTGAATTTACCTCAATGCCTCCCTTCTAAGCCGGTGTCCCCACTAACGTTATGAAAAACAAGCAGGAACAACAGTCTGTCTGGTCGTGCGTCCGTAGACATTTTGTATTTTCTTAATAACTTGGCTAATACTGGGACTATCATATTATTTAAAACACATTCTTGCTCAGTGGACTCTAAGCTATACTACCATATGATTTTTATGGTCAGATTCATATTGGTTTAGATTTTCAATTTTTGTCATAGTCCATCGTCAAATAAAATTTTACACAAGACGGCCATCTTCCCCTCTCGCTAGCATGTATTTTTCAAATAACTAACTTGTTTTTGTGACGTCAGAAACATTACCGCCAGGAGGCAATAAAATTGTCTGCGTGTTTGCTTCTGTTGGCTTTGTCGCCGCGTGTATATGCATGGCAGAATGTGTCAAGCGAAGCGGGGTGTTGACGTGGCGGGTTAAGAAATTGCGTTAATAATCTGTATTGTATCGTGTAACACTACCAAAAAATGTAAGGATTACTACTAAATTTTGCGTTAAAGTTGACAGAATACGTTAATTCAGATAGTTATTTTGCGGCACACTTCCGCAAAATCGTTAATTATAAGTCTAGGCTGCATTGTGTATGCAGCAGATCTGGCAAAATGTTAAATATTGGTAGTACGTTTTCGAAACCGAAACTAAAACGTGTGTTAGATTTTTACCGTGGGATCGTTCTATAGGCTTTAGCACTGCACACATTTCAGCGCTATGCTGGCGTGTGAGAGGATCACCGTCCGACACAATAGGGCGGGTTTATTTATTATCATTTTATGACTAAAATCTTACTGAAATGAGCGATTATTCTCGCAGATTTTTCTACACATAGTAACACCAGATGGCGAAAAAAGCAAAGATATCAACAATAGAATGAATAAAGCCAGCATAGCCTTCGCCAACCTAAACAACATCTGGAAATCCTCCTCAGTACAGTACAAACACTAAATTGAAAATATTGAGAGCTAAGCGATTTCTGTACTTCTGTACAGTGCAGAATGCAGGAGAGTAACAGAAAAGGAAATGTCCAAACTGTCCTCCTTCCACACAGAGTGGCCAAACATCATCACCAACCAAGACCTGCTAACTCTGAGCCACCAAGAAGACATGCGCACCATCGTAGCGGGTAGATGCTGGAACTGGATTGGCCACATACTCAGCAGAGACCCTGACACCATCACTGGAACTGCCTCGCTATGGACTCCAGAAGGAAAGCGAAAACAAGAATGGCCAACAGCCACCTGGCGGAGAACTGTGCAGGCGGAGATGCTAAGCATGAACCAGATCTGGGGCACCCCATAAAAGATGGTTGCCGACTGAGCAAAGTGGAGATAGTTTGTTGCTGCCCTACAAGAAGTCACCAGCTGTGTCCGGACACTGATTGCTTTGTCAGTCAGCGGTCAAGGACCAAAGAAGAAACGAATGATATGAGCACCTTGACAAATGAGTTGAAGATTCTTACTTTTTGTATTGGACAGACATCAAAGCACAGAGTTGTAGAAAATTGAGCAGCTAAAGAAGAATAAGATAAAGTAAAAGAACGACAGATAACAGCGAAAGAGATAAGAGTAAGGACAATAAGAATAATTAGATGAAGAAGAGGCAAAAAAAGGAAGACGAAAACACTAACGAGCAAAATATGATGAATAACAGAAAACGGTAGGAAAATGAGAAAGACAAGAGGAACGTAAATGAATATTCGGAAACCAAAAGACGAAGAACGACCAAAGATAAGAACAAGAACAGCAATAAATACAGAACGAAGAGAGAGGCAAAGAAAAAAAAAACGTAAATGAAAGAGCAGGATGAACGTATGAATAGATATGAAGAGAAAAATATGTAGAAGAAGGAGAGAAAGAAATATAAATCAGTAAACAAGAACAACACCGTGAGGAAGTGGGAAAAAAAATTGAAGAAACTTACAATGATACTAGTCAAGTTTGATTTATCATTAGTGTGATAGATCTGAGGTCAAACCTTCGTCCAGTGCTGAAGCTGCGCCCCTGTCACCGAAGCCAAAGAGATACAATAATATCATGTTGCTTCATCGCTGACAAGCCCTTCTCTATGACAGATGGTGAAGACACCATCTTGACTCTGGTTTAATCAATGGTGAAACGTCTATTGTGCGGGTAATACGGGCCCATTTCAGAGCTGACAATCTGCCATGGCCGTTCTTGCGGTTCATATATTCCTGATAATAAAGTGTAATCCCGATTAATCCTCTCTCACAGACAAAAACAATCACATACACACGCACCGACGCACAAAAACGCACATTGAAAGTGTCAGATAAATAAAGTAAAAGAGGAACAAATAAGGTAAAAGTAGTTCTACAGCAGTTACTGCCGTTGTGGAGTGACGTGTTACAGACTACACTAATCTAGGTTCCAGCTTCATGAGTGTAGAGGGTGGCCTGTTCCTTCCTCGCTGCTTTTGCGTTCTGTAAAGAGATACACAGATCATCATTTTCCGTTACGCTTCCCACAGAGCATGAAAGCACCACTGCGATTGGTCCCCCGCAGGAAGTCCGCACCAAGCATTCACACAGTCTAGCAACAATGGTTTCTTTGCCTATTTGTTTGACCTGATCAGGTTGTCAGCACTAAATTAGTCGCCTTATACGAGTTCACAAAGGATGCAGATGTTCTATTCTTGTCTTTGTGTTTTCAGGTGTACGCATGTCATTGCAGGGGTACGCATGTCATTTCAGGGGTACGCATGTCATTGCAGGGGTACGCATGTCATTTCAGGGGTACGCGGCAATGAAAGATCTGACAGACTAGCTTCTAGAACACCCTTTGCGAGGACACTGAATATGAATAAGGGAGAAATGGTAAAGACAATTAACGATTGCCTGTTAGATAACGACACTGTAGTAGATGAATTAACAAGGTTTAGATTGCTGGAATTTGGCATCAAACGAAAAGGCTTGCAAGGATGGACGTATGAGAGGATACATCCGTCGCGTATACAAGCAGCGCGCAACAGGAACAGTTAGCATTCATATACTTCGAAATTTGCCGAAGGAGACTGTGCCCCTATGGGTTTGTCCGGAGTGCAGTGATATTGGTTATGTTCAAGAATAATAATAACAGTCACTCTTCAGAGGCCCCTGGAAACTGCATGGGACAGATACACATGTAAGAATAATAATAATAGCCCCTTCAGTCATAACTGACTATGGGTATGCGCCCATAGATGGGGACAGCCCTCAGCTGCTTACTTTCCTGGTGTTCCTTTCGACGTTTTCTCTTCTCTTCTGATTGTTGTGAGAGCTTCTTTTCGCCCAATCTGAGGTAGCGCCGTAGAGAGCATCGCCACTTGGTGCGATCGGCAGCTTCGTCCTGCCAGGTTGTTGGATCTATGTCCAGTGCCCTCATGTCTCTCTCGCACACATCTTTGAACCTCAACGGCAGTCGCCCAACTGTTCTTTTGTCTTTCAGGATGCGACCATCTTCCATGAGGCGGTCATGTCCAAGCCAGCCTAGTCCTGTCCAGAACGCGAGCTTTGGCACACATGTATGGATGTAAAATCCCTGGCAATCACAAATAAGTGCATACACACAGAAACAAAATGCGTAAAAACGCATACTCAACCCATTCTCGCTCGTAAAATGCGCGCATATAAATGCACTACTCATACAAACATATAATTGGGTAAATGTGGCGAGGCTGTAAAACCAGAAGGAACAGAATCGATTGCAAGTAGGACACAGCGGTACAGAGCTGGTGTTTGCTTATTCATACGGAAGCAGATATAAACACATCCGCTGATTCCAGATGGGCTGAATACGTAAAAGAATTATTCGAGGACAACAGAGGTAAAAAACCATCACCAGATTCTAATGAAGGCCCAAACATTCTCAGATCAGAAGTAGAGAATGCCATTCATATGATACAAAAAGGAAAATCAGCAGGCATGGATAACATAAAAATTGAAATGATAGAAGCTCTGGAAAGAATAAAAAGTAAAGTAGACAGCGAAATCCAGGAAGAGCAGTTTGGTTTTAGACGGAACAGTGGAACAAGAGAGGCAATATTTTGCCTAAGAATATTAGCAGAAAAATATACAGCGGTCCAAAAAAGTATGTATATGTGCTTCATTGACTATAAGAAGGCTTTTGACAGAGTCCATCATGAGAAAATAATGAATGCCTCGAAGACATAGGTATTGATGGAAAAGATATAAGAATACTCAGTAACCTTTATTGGGAGCAAACTGCCACAGTAAGATCTGGAAGGAATTATTCACCATACATAGACATAAAAAGAGGGGTCAGACAAGGTTGTGTGCTGTCCCCCTGCCTATTTAATTTATACACCGAAAAAATTTTCAAACAGATACAGGAAATACCAGGACTGAACATCAGTGGAAGGTCAATAAACAACCTTAGATATGCAGATGATACCGTGTTGTTAGCTGAAAGCGAACAGGAGTTACAAGAACTAGTGAAGCAAGTGAACAGTATAAGTCAGGAATATGGACTCGATATTAATATTGAGAAAACAAAAACTATGATAATTAGCAAAACAGACGATAAACCCACATTAAAGATAAGCGTAAATGGGGAAATCCTGGAACAAGTCAAGAGCTACGTATATCTCGGTCATATAATAACAGAAGATGGCAGATGTGAAATAGAAATCAAGAAGAGAATAGGAATGGCCAAAGCTACATTCAACAACATGAAACATATACTGACATCCAAACAGTTATCTCACAAATTAAAACTGAGAATCATAAAGTGTTATATATATTCTGCATTTCTGTATGGTGCAGAAACATGGACGATGAATAAGCAGTTGGAAGAAAGAATTGAGGCTCTTGAAATGTGATATATAGAAGAATGGGGCGTATCTCATGGAAAGAGATGAAAACAAATAAGGAGGTCCTAGAAAATCTAGGTATGAAAAGAGAACTAATGAGGGAGGTCAAAGTTCGACAGCTAAAATACTTTGGCCACATAAAAAGGCATAACACCTTGCAGAAGACCATAACAGAAGGGAGAGTTGAAGGCAAACGTGCAAGGGGAAGACAGCGCTATAAGTGGGAAGACAACATCAAGAGATGGACAGGAAAGAGTCTATCAGAGTGCACCACCAAGACAAGAGACAGAAGACGTTGGAGATCCATTACAGCCAACCTTCGTTGTGGAGATGGCAACTGATGATGATGATGATGATTCCAGTACGCAAACAAATGTACACAGACAAGAGTAAGCACACACATACACACACACACACGTGTACACAAGTACACACATTAAAACTTGCGATAAAATACAGCGAAAGTAAAAAATTAAAGTTAGTTTCATAGCCAGTGTCGGCTGCAATGCGTTTAGGCTGAGTGGGGGTGTCTATAAATAATTGTGTAGTTGCATGCATTCATACGAGTGTGGAAGAATATCACACAACAAAGGTTTAAGATGACAATATCATAAACAGCAAAATTAATATAGGTTATTCATCCTTAATATTACACTAACAAATCAATATAATTAATTCTATCACGTTAACGAAATTGAAAAATTTCAAAATATTAGAACTTTATAATTACTCGAAACCACTCACACTGACATATTAATTTGTTTTTAAATGTGTGCAATTTAATTTTATCATTGATAAAATAAAAGTCGTTTAGCTGATCTTTTACATCTAAGTTGTCAATGAAAATTGGTGCGCTTTAAGTTTTGTTAAATTTATTTTAAAAAATCTACTTCCTTCATAGTAAAAATGATTTGTTATTAACTCTAAGTTACAGGATTGTAGCGTCCGTGATATCAAGAAAAGACAACTCTCGTTATCATGGGGACTGCATAGTGTATCTCCATTTATCCATTCTGCGTAGGCGCATTTTAGCATATTTTCCAGCGTTGTAATGTCTGCTTTTGGGAAACGTGAACGTCGTCAGCCTTATGACATGATAACCAACGAGATGGAAGCGCTTTAAGCTCTTTTCTCCTCACTGCCTTTTGGGTTAGACTTGTTAGTCAAAGGCTATCTGAGACAAACGTTCACAAACGGTAGGAAAACAAAATAGCAAACTGCCGTCAAATTGTCCTTTCGTATAATAATGAATCAAAAAGAGTCATGAACGATTAATAAACAAGTAAGAAAACAACTGGAGGCTTACGGGTGTGGTTTTACACAAGACTGTTAAAAGTACCACAGAAATCTAACAAAAAGAGTAGAGATGATTTGCTGAAAGTGGCCAACGCGCAAAGAAAGCGTAATCCTCGTGTTAGAAGGAAGAAATCTACTTATATGTTATGGGGAGAAAAAAAAGCTGGGTGTATCGTGACAACATCAAAGCTAGAAGGAAAAGTACATAGAGAACAGCAACGATAGAAGATACTGGACAGTTTGACATCATAGCATGGAAAGATGACATAGCCATAATTGATAAATAGTACTGGAGACAGACAGCGATGAAGAGAGATGATCGCCTATGCAACAAGACATGGCACTTGAAGAAGAAGAACTTCGTCACACTAATCTTTCGCATTCCTAGGGGTGGTACTCCTCCATCTTCCAAGTTTAGAAAAAGATCATGACAAAGAGTGTGCATTAAGGAAGTGATAATGGGAGGGAGTAGCAGTGAGAGAGTTGGTGGAAAACAGACAGCTTGAGGAGGGTTCAATGAAGAATCACAGCGGTTGCAATATATCTTCGGAGACTTGCTTTATGTCACTATTAAACATGAAAAAAAAACAAAAAGAAAAATAAAAGTCTGAATGGGATGGACTCTATCCCCATAAGACGAGCCACCACTGTCCACAGCAGGTACTACCATATGAGAGTGACGTTTGAGAGACTTCACTATACTAGGTCTGAGCTTCATGAAGTGAACTAATCAGATTTCTTCCTCATGGCGTTTGCTTACTCTAAGTCCCGAGCAGAGGCAGGTACCCATTTACAGCTAGGTAGACAGGAGCGTTGCAATACCAGGTTTCAAACGACTCAGAACAATACAGTAAACCATCGATATATTGAACTAATTGGGGGAGGGGGCGGATCTTATGTCAGTGAAAGCCGCTTGCACGCAACTTCGGAATTATGGATAGAGTGGGGAGAGGGATAGTAACCGAAAAATAGGCTGTAAAATAAATGCACAATAAATACATTTATTATTTATATTTTATTATTTTGTTTCCTTTCTAGTTCCTTGTGACGCCACTAAGTAAAGCCTGCACTACAGACTTCATGTATCCTTACGGAAGAATTGTTTCTTTCTTTAAATTTTTTTTTTTTTTTTTTTGCAGCTGCTGTTTGCTTTACATGGAGTGCTGAGTTGGCTGCGTGTTCTTTCACTAAAACTGCAAAGTTTCACAGACAATCAGTCTTAACTATATTAATCAGGGATCTAACAAACTGTGATTCATAAATTTTTTCCCCCCTGCTTAAACTACTGGGCACAACAAGAAACCATTAGACAGCGATCCAGAAAATGTAAACAACAAAATCGACCGTAACTAACCAGAATATCAAGGAATATTTTTTACGTGTAAGCAAATAATCCAATAGAAGCAGGAAATGTCCCAATTATTTAGCGCTAAAAATAAAGGAAGAAAGAGTAAAGTGTGCGTTTATGTTTTCTTAATTTAAAGAACGGAACGGTAAACTGAAGAGCTCGTGTAATAATGTAGCGTCGTAAAAGGGCATTCAAGGGAAAGTATTTCTTTATGTTTAAACTTTGGGCTTATTTTATGAAGGGTGTTGAATTGTCTTTTACATCTCAACATGGGTGAATCACAACCTTGAACTGGATGGGCACATTAGGTATGCCTGGAGCAAAAACTTATCAATTTTCTTTATATTTTTCAAAGAGAGCGGAATAGTATCTGAGGAGCTTCATTTGCCTGCGCGTACCATCTCGGCAGAGTCTACTTTATTCAACCGAATTTTGGTCATAATTAGAGTATTTAGTGTAACTTTATTTATGTTTTTTTTGCTTGTGTTTTATTGACATCACAGTAAAAAAAGGTAAAAAGGATCCCGTTACACGCCCATTGAGGCATATTGGGAATATCGTGTTAGGCCCCATATTTTCTTGATCATCGGTACACTATGGGTGATGTGGTCAGCATCACGCCGGCCGCCTTAACCTTCACAGAAGTGGCTCCTGTACCCAATTTATGAGGCTGGGTCGACCCCGAAGCCGTTTTCGGTTTTAAAAACCCCACCTCAACTGCGGATCGAACCAAGCTACGAAGCGAGTGCACTAACCACTGCGCTACCGGGGCTCCAGATTTTACCGACATGAGCTACTAACTTCATACATCTTTCTTTGCTTTATGTCTGGACACTTTACAGTTTAATCGTTGTACCGTTTGGAATTTTTATGCATTACGTGTGTCGTGAAGTGACGTCTGTCTTACAACACGAATTATGAGTAACTCCGACCACACTGCGCGCCATACATTGTAAGAACTGCAAGATACACAAACCAATCAGAACGCTCCGTTATGCCGTTTTTATTACAGCCTTTGATAAATAAAATGGAAGTCCAAATATGTGCAAACAAGTATCGGAGGACAATTAACTACATCATTATGAAAGAAGTACCACCTGGAAGAGGCTAGCAAAACGATATTATGGATGTTGCTCTACCCGTTAGTACTAATACTTTTACAAATACTGATATAGGACGGAAGAGATCTCTAGTTGAATGCATCGAAGCCTCAGGCTAGTCCATTATTTAGCTGTGTAACGTACGTGTCGTAGATTTTAGATAGGAGAATTAAGACTTGGGTTTGGTCCCTTCTGAATAGGTTGGAATGAGTGATAGTCACAGTGTGAGCTGGTGAAAAGCAATAGAATTTCCACACGTGAGATGATAGAATGTGATATAGAGGCTGTCTTTGAGAATCGAGATAATCTTCTCTCTCTCACCTATCTTCTACGACCGCTTTTAAAGTGTCAGACAGTCTAAACCACAGATATATATTACATAAATCTCTATCTACTCACGGGCACGCACATACACGTGACGACAGTTAAACACACAGACGTGGGAAATCTATAACCATGAATATATATATTATTTGAACGAGCTGACCAACGCACTGATTTAGTTCAAGAGAGATTTTATTATTATCATCTAAAAAAAATCTTCTCACAACACCAAAAATTACATCAAGGAAAAACATATACAAATAGTCATAAACTTCAAGGAAAATGCTACAAGGATGATAGCCCCGTTATGATCTTAACTCTAGGTTTAGCCCACAGCCCCTTTAGGATGACAGATGATGGCCCAAAGAGTTATAGATGCATGTGGTTAGGGTCTAATATTGTTCCCCTTTGAAGGTATAGACTGACTTTGACAGCAGTATCTATTCTAAAGGAACCCGTTACTTAAGCAGCAAATCTCGCCTAAGAAAAAAAAAAACAAATATAACAAGTGAGTGTATTATACAACGAACATCCTTCCGTCACTTTCACTCGGTTCTTTCATCAGGGCCCTGATATACTTACAATCGTGTTGTGGTTTCGCCAGCTGGCGCAAATTTTGGACACTCACACTTTTTATCTGTTACTGTCGTTTAATGAAACAGATCCCAGCTCTGCAGATTTGTTTGTTGGTTTCATCAAAATGGATCTGGGGAGCGTCTGCTTCAGGCGATAGTTATTTCAGACTAAAGTTAATGTCACTTGACTCACGAGGTAAGAATTAGGCTTAAACGAGCACAAAATGTCAGAACACGAAGTTTCCCTTAATTAGGAAGATGACCGGTGGACAACTTCTCTCAAACAGAAAATCTTAGTTCCCCACTCACTTGTCAACAATGTCGGAACGCTAATGTTATTGATTGTAATTATTCTCGCCGCCAGACAGAAAATTTACGTAGAGTTTATGGAAGAAATTAAGATCTGGTTCACAGGCCCAGTATTTATCCTTACAGTCTTTGAAAACCCGTTAGTGGGATATAGTATTTCTGTCTAACTCTGGTTGCATATGCACTCTCAGATCAGTGTTACTTGAGAAACCCACGTGGTTCAAAATAAGGACTGTCTATTTCTTCACAAGTATGAACTCTTATTAAATGCTGGTAAAGTTCGGGTCACCCCAGTATTTCCTGAATAAAAGGAAAAGCACATATAAATCATTTACATATTATGTACTCAATATAACTTACATTTTAAATAGCAAGCCGACCGCTTGACTTATAATTCAAACTTCCCGTAAAGTAAGTTATATAAAAATCAATCATCAGGAATTAGGAATATCTGCGTATTCCGTCAATATTCACTGATGTCGCATCTAGCATTTATAAGTTAGTTATTAAAACAGTTTCGACTGAGTATTTAACAGTTAAATTAAACTCATTTCAGCTACTTGTTTAGTAAGCTAAAAATATAATTTATTTTGTATTTCCACTGCAACTCGTCGATTAAAGAAATAACAAACTATCAAAATATTCACTCTGTACACAGAACTAGTTTAAAATGTAATCGGCGATTTTAACACTAAATCACTTCACAAAATACTAGAGATCTATTATATATAAAATGTACCTCAAACACAGAAGTACTAAGAACTAAAACCACTTCGACCAAACTAAAGGCCATCTCTATTAACAGAGATTATTTAGAAATCGAACGAAGGTTGTTCTAGTCTAACTGCAAAGTTACTGAGTGAAATGAAATAGTTTCAAGCTAGGGTTAATATTTATGAAACGGACAAAGAATCCCGCTGTTTCGAAACCACGAAACAGCGCCCGTCTCTCCCCTTCTCTAACACCCTACGTCAGCTTCCCTCATGTCGTAACAGCCATCAGTGACCGAGAAATGCGCGTGACAGTTGCAAATCTCAGACAACCGTCTACCAGGCATGGGCGATTTTCACGCTTTCGCCGGAGCTATTTGACGAAACGCTCGCGGTTTACTGAAATATTCAGACACTCCGTCTACCTGCCGTGTCCGGTGGAGTGAATTATCACACCACAGGCCCAGAACTCAGCCGAAGAAAACACTGTTCCCGGGGAAACTGTAGACAGCTGTCTCGTTCCTGCACTGTGAGGATGCCGTGTTTGACACCTTACCCTAGTGTCAGATGAAAAATGGTAGACCAAAAGTCTGCTCTAGTCTGGGTATGAAACATAATCACACCTTTCGTCTACTGACATCTATGTAATAGAATCACTATCCCAGTATGAGAAAAAACCACAAGGTAAAGTTCGAGAATACTGAAGAAAATATTTTTCGCAACCGAGTGATGCGAAAAATATAGGAAAAAACCAAGTAAGGAAAGATAATAAAATAAAAGGATGCGGGTGAGAGAATAGGAAGAAGATGTAGGCAATTTAAGGATATAAAGACCTACGTGACAGGACGTCCCCCCTTTAAGATATGGAAGCACTCCATGTCTACGTTATGGAATTAAATTTCCTATAACCGTAGCGTCGGGGTGTCTGTCTTCTTCCCTCTCATCTTCCCCCTCCATCTCCCTCCAATTCCTACTCTAGTCTACTCCCCAAAGTTTTCCTTCCTCTGGAATGTCTCCCATGCGCGCTTGAAAGAGCGTCGCCGCTTCTGACATTTTTGAAAGATTTCCTGTGATAGCGGTGGAATATCCCTGCCACTATCATCATCTTCGTCAGCTTTGGCGATCGTCAGGAGATGGTCGGAGGTTGGCACTGGTTTTTCCAAGTATCTCTTTAAGAGATTTAAATGGAAAACCTTCTCCTTTCCTTCAATAGAGATCTGGTAGTTAGCCTTAGAAATCTTTTTCAGGACGGTAAACGGCCCTTGCCATCCGATCTTCAGTTGGTTGTTCTCGGTCGGGAGTAACACCAAAACTTTCTCTCCTACTTCCAATTCTCTCTCTTTCGCGACTTTCCTGTATCGGTTAGCGTGCTTTGTGCGTGCTCGCTTAAAGTTAGTCGTTGCTAGGTCCCACCCTAGTTTCAACCTTTCCTTTAAAACCGACACATATTTACTTGCTGAGACAACTGTCTCATCCGCCTTCTCGTCTGTCAGAGACTGAAGTAAGGCTTCAAGCGGGCCCTTAATGGGTCTGCCGAATAAGAGTGTAGCTGGCGGAAATCCTGTGGAAGTATGAGGAGATTCTCTGTAGCCAAATAAAGCTGCAGGAATACACAGATCCCAATCTTCAGGTTTCACTTGTGCCAGTTTACTTAGCATCATGTTGAGGTTTCCATTAGCACGTTCCACGAGCCCATTTCCGGCCGAAGTATATGGCTTAGTGTGGATGTGTTGGGTCCTCAAGATCTTAACGATCTCATCCATCAACAGGTTTCGGTATGGAGATCCGTTATCCGTCAACACTTGCTGAGGGAATCCCAACCGAGTGAAAATCTGCACGAGGGCTTCTGCGACATGCTTGGCATCTGCGCATGTTAGCGGGATAGCTTCTGCCCATAAAGTGCATGTATCGACTAAGGTCAGGATAAACCTGTTCCTTCTTTTAGTCGATCACAACCCGTTCGAATGGTGTTCCCACTATTGGCATTTCACCCAAAGAGACTGGGGGTGCCCGTTGCTTGGGTGGCACACGTTGGCACTGGGCACAGGATTTGACATATCTGATAATATCAGTATTTACTCCTGGCCACCAATAATGAGTGGTTATCCGTTGGTTTGTGGCGTTCTGTCCCATATGTCCGCTGAAGGGAAGAGAGTGCCCCATTTCTAGGATTTGGCTTCTGTACTGTTTCGGTACTAGGAGCTGGTTGTAACCTTGGTCAGGCTTGCCCGTTCTCCGATAAAGTACGCCATCCTTAGAAAAAATGTCCCCGTGCTGATTGGGTTCCTTAGCCATGGGCAGTTTCCTAAAGCAGGGTGCCAAAGTAGGGTCCTTGTATTGCGCTTCTTTAAGTTCCATGGGTAACAAATTAGGCGCAGGCTCCCGTTCCTTTTTGGTTTGCCCTCTTGTAGTTACTGCTGCCACAATCGGCTCTTCCGGTTTCCCAATACACACGTATCTCCCGCCAAGTATGACTGGGTAGATGGGATCATCCATAACAGCCGCTTTGATCACACCTCTGACAAAATCAGAGTGGATCTCCACCAATGCGATGGGAAGCGCTGTAGGTGCCTCACTCTTACGAACTCCACAAAGTTGGACGGTCTCTGCTGTCTCTTGACCGGGTTTGACCAGGTTTCTGGCAACAATGCAATCATAAGAAAGCCCCGTGTCAAATAAGCAAGAAGTTTGAGAACCGTTCAAAGTAACAATACCTCGCGTTGAGGGTCTATCCCCAACAGGTTGGGAATCACTGTCAATAATTCCGCCTTGCGAGACTGTTAATAAGCATCCGATGCGTTTAGGCTCGGTATGCTCGGTCTAATCATTAGTCCCGTGCTCAGGGGTTCTCCCTTTGCCACCTTGTCCTTTCTGGCTGCGCTGCCATGTAGGGCGGTCGGGTTGATCAGACTGTTTGGGGTGGTTGGGGTACTTGGTTTTGTAGAACTTGGATTTTTCAGGAAGGGGGTTTTGAGGTCCAGTTTCTCGGTGGTTATTCAGATTAGAAGCCTGAGAAGGTTGATCTAGATTATTTTTTCGAAAATGCTCCTCTGTCTGTTTTTGCTTTGTGGCCGGTAGTTCAGCCAGCGCATTATGGTAACGCTCAGACTTCTCTAAAATGTCTTCAAGTTTTTCTGCCCCCTGCTCGGCAAGAAATCTCCGGGTATCAGCAGACAAAGTGTCCTTTATTTGTTCTGTTAAAACAAATTCCTCAAGACCTTCATAGGTAGAGGGGAGCTGCGAGAGCTCAAGGCACTTTGTCAGATATCCCTTTAGACGAGATGAGAACTGGTGAAAAGTTTCAGAATTCTCTTTCCTGCTGTTGCGAAACAGTTGCAAAAATTTGCGAGCGTTCATTTCAAAGCGCTCCAGTAACGCTTTCTTCAACAGATCATAGTTGTCTTGTTGGCTGCTTTCCAGTTTGGCGTAAACATCATACGCAGAACTTTTCAAAGCCTGGGAAAGCTTCATGTTCCAACGCGACCTCTCTAAACCGTACAGAGTTGCAATTTTCTCAAATTTTTCTAGCCAAGTGTCAATCTTCTCATGTGGACAAGGGAAAGATTCTAGCGGAAAAGACATAGCCGTGAGGTGAAGAGATTGACTGTTAGAAGGATCAGTTAAGGAAGAATGAGGAGAAGACTCTCCATTGCTGGAGGTAGAGGCAGCACCACGACTTTGGAATTCTAGAGTTTTAAGAGCCAACTCATGCTGTCTCTCTTCTCTCTCCTTCGTATGCTGTCTCTCCCTCTCCTTCTCTCTTTCCTCATGCTGCATCCTGCGAATTTCCATTTCCTCGTCCATTTTCTTCTGCTGCAAAGCTTCAGCTGCTTTCCTCTCCGCATCATATCTCTCAAGTTCGTCTCTGACAAATGCTTTCGCTTCCTCTCCTTCCAGTCCCTCCTCTCTCGCTTCGTCCCTGAGGAGTTGTCTAAGCTTTGCCCTCTCGGCCATATTATGTCAGTGACTGAGACTAGTGGAGAAAGAAAATAGGAAAAAGGATACACTGACTCCTACCACTTACGAGAAAAAAATGTACCAAAAATTCAAAAGATGATATCCTTAACCCTGGGATACCTCCTCCAAAGTAAAATCTAACTATCACTGCTATTATCGGCAATAAAGCACTTAATGCAAAACACGACTACGCCAACTAAATGGTAGTTAAGATTACTTCTGAAAAATAAGTTGCTACAGTGGAAAAGCAAAATAATTATTGCAAAAATTAAAGAGAAAAATAATCCCTTAATTATAAAATCCACTATAAGTTCACCCCTGAAGACAGTTAGGGTAAGGGAGGCAAATAATCTGGACAAATAGTCCGAAACGCACTCCTTAACTTTAGTTCAAACACCTTCCTGCTTCAGAACCCTTGTGAATGTTATACACTCACAAAACTTTACCAGCGTTTAGTATTACAAAATCATTTATTAACATGTATTCCGACAAAATCAACCTGTAACTCAAATGTATATTATTCAAATGTTGTGGAAAAAAAACTTATCAGTTTGTGTGGTCAGCACGCTCGTAAACAGATCGTTAGTCTAGGGGATAAATTATTATAAAATAAAACTCACAAGACAATCACACTCTTACTCTATTACAGAATAAAGAATCTTAAGTACAAAATCCAGATAGACGAGTCCACGTTTGTCGTACTCGTCTTCCTATTCTAAGTTCAAAAATCCGTCGGACGAGACCACATTTGTCGTATCGTCTTAGGATTTTGGGTTCCATTCCCGGTAACGAGCAACCATTTGTCGTAGATTTTAGATAGGAGAATTAAGACTTGGGTTTGGTCCCTTCTGAATAGGTTGGAATGAGTGATAGTCACAGTGTGAGCTGGTGAAAAGCAATAGAATTTCCACACGTGAGATGATAGAATGTGATATAGAGGCTGTCTTTGAGAATCGAGATAATCTTCTCTCTCTCACCTATCTTCTACGACCGCTTTTAAAGTGTCAGACAGTCTAAACCACAGATATATATTACATAAATCTCTATCTACTCACGGGCACGCACATACACGTGACGACAGTTAAACACACAGACGTGGGAAATCTATAACCATGAATATATATATTATTTGAACGGGCTGACCAACGCACTGATTTAGTTCAAGAGAGATTTTATTATTATCATCTAAAAAAAATCTTCTCACAACACCAAAAATTACATCAAGGAAAAACATATACAAATAGTCATAAACTTCAAGGAAAATGCTACAAGGATGATAGCCCCGTTATGATCTTAACTCTAGGTTTAGCCCACAGCCCCGTTAGGATGACAGATGATGGCCCAAAGAGTTATAGATGCATGTGGTTAGGGTCTAATATTGTTCCCCTTTGAAGGTATAGACTGACTTTGACAGCAGTATCTATTCTAAAGGAACCCGTTACTTAAGCAGCAAATCTCGCCTAAGGAAAAAAACAAATATAACAAGTGAGTGTATTTTACAACGAACATCCTTCCGTCACTTTCACTCGGTTCTTTCATCAGGGCCCTGATATACTTACAATCGTGTTGTGGTTTCGCCGGCTGGCGCAAATTTTGGACACTCACACTTTTTATCTGTTACTGTCGTTTAATGAAACAGATCCCAGCTCTGCAGATTTGTTTGTTGGTTTCATCAAAATGGATCTGGGGAGCGTCTGCTTCATGCGATAGTTATTTCAGACTAAAGTTAATGTCACTTGACTCACGAGGTAAGAATTAGGCTTAAACGAGCACAAAATGTCAGAACACGAAGTTTCCCTTAATTAGGAAGATGACCGGTGGACAACTTCTCTCAAACAGAAAATCTTAGTTCCCCACTCACTTGTCAACAATGTCGGAACGCTAATGTTATTGATTGTAATTATTCTCGCCGCCAGACAGAAAATTTACGTAGAGTTTATGGAAGGAAATTAAGATCTGGTTCACAGGCCCAGTATTTATCCTTACAGTCTTTGAAAACCCGTTAGTGGGATATAGTATTTCTGTCTAACTCTGGTTGCATATGCACTCTCAGATCAGTGTTACTTGAGAAACCCACGTGGTTCAAAATAAGGACTGTCTATTTCTTCACAAGTATGAACTCTTATTAAATGCTGGTAAAGTTCGGGTCACCCCAGTATTTCCTGAATAAAAGGAAAAGCACATATAAATCATTTACATATTATGTACTCAATATAACTTACATTTTAAATAGCAAGCCGACCGCTTGACTTATAATTCAAACTTCCCGTAAAGTAAGTTATATAAAAATCAATCATCAGGAATTAGGAATATCTGCGTATTCCGTCAATATTCACTGATGTCGCATCTAGCATTTATAAGTTAGTTATTAAAACAGTTTCGACTGAGTATTTAACAGTTAAATTAAACTCATTTCAGCTACTTGTTTAGTAAGCTAAAAATATAATTTATTTTGTATTTCCACTGCAACTCGTCGATTAAAGAAATAACAAACTATCAAAATATTCACTCTGTACACAGAACTAGTTTAAAATGTAATCGGCGATTTTAACACTAAATCACTTCACAAAATACTAGAGATCTATTATATATACTATGTACCTCAAACACAGAAGTACTAAGAACTAAAACCACTTCGACCAAACTAAACGCCATCTCTATTAACAGAGATTATTTAGAAATCGAACGAAGGTTGTTCTAGTCTAACTGCAAAGTTACTGAGTGAAATGAAATAGTTTCAAGCTAGGGTTAATATTTATGAAACGGACAAAGAATCCCACTGTTTCGAAACCACGAAACAATGCCCGTCTCTCCCCTTCTCTAACACCCTACGTCAGCTTCCCTCATGTCGTAACAGCCATCAGTGACCGAGAAATGCGCGTGACAGTTGCAAATCTCAGACAACCGTCTACCAGGCATGGGCGATTTTCACGCTTTCGCCGGAGCTATTTGACGAAACGCTCGCGGTTTACTGAAATATTCAGACACTCCGTCTACCTGCCGTGTCCGGTGGAGTGAATTATCACACCATAGGCCCAGAACTCAGCCGAAGAAAACACTTTTCCCGGGGAAACTGTAGACAGCTGTCTCGTTCCTGCACTGTGAGGATGCCGTGTTTGACACCTTACCCTAGTGTCAGGTGAAAAATGGTAGACCAAAAGTCTGCTCTAGTCTGGGTATGAAACATAATCACACCTTTCGTCTACTGACATCTATGTAATAGAATCACTATCCCAGTGAGAGAAAAAACCACAAGGTAAAGTTCGAGAATACTGAAGAAAATATTTTTCGCAACCGAGTGATGCGAAAAATATAGGAAAAAACCAAGTAAGGAAAGATAATAAAATAAAAGGATGCGGGTGAGAGAATAGGAAGAAGATGTAGGCAATTTAAGGATATAAAGACCTACGTGACAGTACGCATAGAATAAAATGCATTCAGGAATGAAAAAGGTTGTATACTAGAAATATGTAGAATAATATAGGGCGTATTTTAAACTTTAGATGAATAAAATCGCTCCAGGAATAACTTAGATAAATAAAATCTTAGTTTTCCTGATTTGCACAATAGGCAAAATTTACCAATATTTTCTGAACGCAAAACACATTCGTTGGGGAACCACCTCGGACGCTCGAAGTCACACTATTTATAGCGCGTGTCTAACAGAATCAGGTCAGTCACAATATTTGAAAGCGACAGAGAGCGGCAAAAGAAAGCAAGTGTTAGTGGAAGAGATTTGCCTTCTGTACTTGAATGCAGACCTAAAACGACCATTAACAGCTCGTCTGTGTGTGTGCCTGAGGGTAAGAACGAATCTATATGTATATATATATATATATATATATATATATATATATATATATATATATATATATATAATTATGTGTATTTCTAGTGATTAATCCACGTGTACGATAGGAAGTGAGTAGATGTGTTAGAAAATTACAGTGTGTTGCTGGTGAACTTACAGGCTTGTGTGTAATTCTGGAGGCAAAGCCAGCCTTGGGAAATATTCAAAATAATTGAAAATGATGGCCAAAGTGTGTCTGTAAGTTTGGAAGTGTATTTAAAGAAGTATTTTTTAATGGAATGACACACATACCAGGAACATAAGAAAGGATGAAAGTAATTGGATTACTGTATAGTTTGATATATTACTTAGTAGTTTTATTCACGACCAAATTATTGTAGGGAGGTGGATCATGGGAAACGGATTATAATTAAGGATGGAGAAGAAATTTATGATCACAGTGAACTGAATTGATTGTTGCTACAATATTATATCTTGTGCATCTGCTAGCACTCTGTCTGAAACTGTCTATCATCCCCATCTGTGTCATAGAGGGATAGTGATAGAAAAATACAGGGATTGCATTTAACTTCGTTTCAGGTTTTATCCTGTAAACCTAACAAATATACAAGAGGCATCTCTTACTGAGGTTACGACGGATGCAGTGCCGGTCTATGTCAGAGGGCCAGTTATCTCGTGTATACCACGTGGAAGAATTTTAGCAATTAATTCTATTCAGAATCAGAGGGAGCCATCCTCAGTGACTCAGATAAGTTGCCCACAAAGGCAACTGTACAGCATATTCCAGTTCACCAAACATAAAATAAAACATTTTGTGATGACTATAGCAGTGTAGATCTTCAATCAGAACTGTGAAATTAACCAATATTACTTAATCAGAGAGAGAGAGAGAGATCAACCAAGCAAGACTTTCTCTATAGTGATAGACACCTTAATTCAGTGAAAGGCTTTGTTGAACATTTTATTATTTATTTAATGTTGTAATATGATTTCTTTTAAAAACTTTTCAAACAGAAAAGAGTAAATGTACAAATAAATTGTAAATATTTACCAGCAGACTTACTTAAATTCTTTAAGTTAAGTTACAGTCCTTGTTGGTGAATTTAATTAAATAATTACCCCTAGCAGAGTCAATAACAATAATAACCACCATATTAACATAGGAGGAGCTGGAGAGGTAGCACATAAGGACTCAGAGTACTACATTACCATCTTCTCTGGGAACTTATACAGCTTGACCCTACCTTTGTTGTCTATACACCCTTACTCTTTTCAGAGAAGGGGTATTACTGATAAGACCAGACTCTTATCAGGCACTATCCTGGTATCATCTGATACATCTTTATGTCCAGGATATCTCATCAAATTCTTGCTTATTAAATACGCACTAGCTTTTAAGCTTTAATTGTATATATAAAAATATTTATATATTAATTAAAAAAATGTTCCATTTGCCTTATATTTGCTGAATTAGCAGCACAGCAATAAGTAGTACTAGCATTATTATCATTAATATTATTACCCTTGTTAGTATTAGTACTAATATTACTCCCAATATTATTATTATTTAGTTCGGGGAAAGAATCTTGTCTATAATAGAACAAGCGTACATGTAAAGGGAACAATCAGGATAGGAGGATTTGAAGGCACCTCGAATCTTGAATATGGGTGGTTGGTTGCTTACAGCACCTGGAATTTAGAGCACTCTGCGTTTGGTGTGTGATCGTAATGACGGTTGGTTGTAATGATAATCGACCTTCATGTCAGTCCCCGAACCCCACACGGCGTTTGCAATGTCGACATTTTCGACATTCAATGTCCCTTATTTTTATTAACTGTCCTTCCACTCCTTCATCCTGTCATGTGTTTCCTTTGCCATTTGTTTTTGTTTTATTAATCACTATCATTGGAACTGGAAGGTTAACCTTAATTAAGGTGCATTGTTCTTCTCTTCTCTGTGTGTTTATCCCTTCTTTGTCAGTACTGTACTCTTGCCTTTCCACTTTTTTTTGCATTTCCTGTAAAATTCCAGTCCTTAGGAATTTTTCCGTATCGGCGGTTTTTGTTAAGGAAGAAAGTTATTATTTCGTTAGACATTTTACACATTAAAAGAAAAAATTTCTTAGTATAGAATATAATGTTATGATGCTGTTTTACATTTATTCTTAACTGTACTATTTTTCTTGTTCGTGTGCGATATCAGCAGTAGCAGGGGATGGCGGACTTAGGTAGTATTCAGGCGGCGCGTGACTTTTTATATAGGAAAAATTCCGTAGGCGCAGGCGGCGGCGCATGACTTTTATATAGCAAAATACTCGATCGATTTCAGGCGGCGGCGTTCCCAGGCGGCGGCGTATGACTTGTTATATAGCAATAAATTTGTTCGATAATGACGGGTGTGTTGTTTACTAAGGGGAGATAAGTAGGTTGTTGTATTACATGACTTTTTATATAAGGAAAATGTGCAGGTGGAGCATCAGGCGTTGGTACATGACTTTTTATATAAGGAAATACCCATTGCGCAGGTGGAGCATCAGGCGTTGGTACATGACATTTTTATATAAGGAAATACTCATTGCGCAGGTGGAGCATTAGGCGTTGGTACATGACTTTTATATAAGAAAATACTCATTGCGCAGGTGGAGCATCAGGCGTTGGTGCATGACTTTTTGTATAAGAAAATACTGATTGCGCAGGTGGAGCATCAGGCGTTGGTGCATGACTTTTTATATAAGGAAATACTCATTGCACAGGTGGAGCATCAGGCGTTGGTACATGACTTTTTTATATCAGGAAATACTCATTGCGCAGGTGGAGCATCAGGCGTTGGTACATGACTTTTTATATAGGGAAATTGTACAGGCGCGCTTGAGGCGCAAGATGGTGGGATGACTTTTTATATAAGGAAAATGTGCAGGTAGCGCATCAGGCATTGAGCGTGACTTTTATATAGAGATATATTTAGATAATGGTGTTGTTGTTTTAGATAACAAGAAGACGTTATTTATAGACAACAAGAAGACGATATATTTAGACAATAGGAAGACTTTGATATTTTAGATAACAAGAAGACGATATATTTTCAGGCGGTGGCGTTCTCAGGAGGTGGAGTATGACTTTTTTATATAGCGTTATATCTTAGCGGGGTGACTTCCTCTGACGATCAGACACATGACTTGTTATATAGCAATAAATTTGTTCGATAATGGTGTTGTTTACAGACAATACTTAGACAATATATAAAATATAAAAAATCGATAATGATGGAAAAATAAAAAATCGATAACGGCGGCTTAGTTTACTAAGGTCTTTTTTTAAGGAAGTGGGTATTGTTTTTGTGCGTGGGAGGATGAGGCTGTATAGTGGGGTGTAGGTTAGGGGTGATTTTGGTGTGTATGACTCAGGAGTGAAGTGTTAGAGACCTGTACTAGGTCTACCATCGAACTTGCGTCCTGGCAGTGTGTGTGTGTGTGTGTTGTTTATTTTACATATAGACAGGTATACATATACACGATGTTACAACAGTTATACGATATTTATATTACAATAGGAAGACTTTTACAACAGTTAGACATATATTACAATATTTATTACAATATTTAGTTAGACAACAGTTATAAATATATTACAACAGTTAGACGATATAAAAGAGAAAACACTAGATACAACTTATATATTTATTGCCAAAGAATGGTATATGAGTGCTGTAGGGTGACATCACTTCTTTTTCGTGTAACCATCTGAGAGGTTCGTGGCTATGAAGGAAAATACCACCTGGTGGTTCCTCTGACTAATCGAAAAATTGCGCGTGATTTTTATTCTTCTTCTTCTTCGATCCTTAACCACCGCCCGTCAAAGCAGTCAGTGGCCATCACGCCTAGTGGCGTCTTGTAGGGCAACAACAAATTGATTCCACTTTGCACGGTCAGTGGCCATCCTTCGTACAGTGCCCCAACTCTGGTTCATTCTTTGCATCTCAGCCTCCACAGTCCTCCGCCAAGTTGTTTTTGGTCGGCCTCTCTTTCGCTTTCCTTCAGGGGTCCAAAACATAGCTGTTCTTGTGATGGCATCGGGGTCTCTTCTGAGGACATGACCAACCCAGCTCCAGCGTCTGCCAGCTATGATGGTGTGCATGTCCTCTTGCTTGCTACGAGTAAGCAGATCTTGGTTGGTGATGATATTCGGCCAAAAGATGCGGTGAATTTTTCTTAGGCATGTTGTGTGAAAAGAGGACAATTTTGACATTTCCTTCTCTGTGACTCTCCAGCATTCCGCACCATAGAGAAGCACAGAAAGCACGCAACTCTGGTATAATCTTAATTTTGTGCTTGTGCTGTATTGGGAGGACTTCCAGATGTTATTTAGGCTAAAGAATGCTGTTCTTGCCTTATTCATTCTGATGTTGATGTCTTTGCCTGCCCCACCGTCTGGTGTTACTATGCTTCCTAGGTATGTGAAGGTATCTGTCTGTACCAGTTGCTGATTCCTTACTGATATGGGCTCAGGGTTGCTCACATTGAGCGTCATGACCTCTGACTTCTTTAAATTGATGTTCAAGCCCACCTGCTGGCTAATTTTATTAAGTCTATCCGTTTTTTCCTGGATGTGTTGATGTGAATGTGCCAGCAGTGCAATGTCGTCTGCATATTCCAGATCTTCCAATGTAGAGAATGTAGTCCATCTTATTCCTCTTGGACTGCCCTCTGTTGTCTGGCGCATCACCCAGTCTATGACTGTAAAAAAAAGAGTGGTTGATAAGGGGCATCCCTGTCGTACTCCTGTCTTCACCTCGAAGGTTAGGTTGCTCTGCCCAACACTACACGTAAAGTTGGCATAGAGGCTTTTTATGATTGACACTATGCCGCTTGGAATTCCATAAGCCCTCAGTATTTTCCATAAACTGTCCCTATGTATGCTGTCAAAAGCCTTTTCAAAATCAACAAAATTTATGTAAAGCTGTCTTTGCCATTCTGAGCACTGCTCTATAATGTTCCTGAGAGTGAATATATGGTCTACACATCTTCTGTTCTTTCTAAATCCTGCTTGTTCTTTCCTCAGTTTGTAGTCTACTGCCTTTGAAATTCTCTGTATAATTATCCTGCCTAGTATTTTGCTGGGAACTGAGAGAAGAGTGATTCCTCTCCAATTATTGCAGTCTGCAAGATCTCCCTTCTTGGGCAATTTGACAATTATTCCTTTCTTCCACTCTGATGGTGTTGTCCCCGTTTTCCACACTTGTGCAAATAGTGGTTCTAATAGTTCTGCTGCTAGCTCAGGGTCTGTCTTAAATAGCTCTGCATTTAAGTTATCATGGCCCGGAGCTTTACCGTTCTTTAACCCTTTGATTGCTGTGATGATTTCTTCTTTTCGTGGAATGTCTGTATTTACATCTAGATCGTTTTCAGCCTCAGGAACATTCAATTGTGTCTCTGGTATTTCCTTGTTCAGCGTTTCTCTGAAGTGCTCTGCCCATCTTGTTTCCTGTCCCTCTGCTGTCTTGATGAGATTTCTTTGCTTATCTCTTACTAATGTAATATTGTTTGCACCTTGTTTTCCGCTGATGAATTTAGTTATTTTGTATACTGTGCTTTGTTCATTTCTCAGTGCTGCCTCTTCTGCCTGTTTTGCAAGATCGTCTAGGAAATTCCTTTTGTTGGCTCGGGTTTGGCGTTTAACTTCCCTGTCCAACTGGCTGTACTGTTCGCTATATAGTTGCTTTAACCTGGGGGACTTCGCTTCTGTTTTCTTTCTTTTCATTTCCTTTCTCATCTTTATGGTGTTTAGTGTTTCTGGTGTTATCCAGTCTTGCTTCTTCCTTTCCTGGAATCCTAAACATGATTTGCTACTTTCCTTATATATTGTTGAAATTGTGTTGAAATTCTGGTCTATATCATCAGTCAATGTCTTTTCCTGGCTTTTGGCAAATTGATATCGTTTCTTAATGTCGGCCGCAAAAGGTTTTCTGGTAAGGGGTCCTTCAATTTGCTGATGTCAAACCTTTTCTGTGTAGTTACAGTTGGTCCAGCCCTTCTTAGTTTCACTTTCAGTTTTCCTACTACTAAATGGTGATCACTTCCCACATCTGCACCTCTTCTTACCTTCACATCTTGTAATGCATGTCTCCATCTGCCGTTAACCATGATGTGGTCTATCTGGTTTCTGTCCCGACCATTTGGTGATTCCCATGTTAACTTGTGAATTTCCTTATGTGGGAAAAGTGTTCCTCCAATGACCAGGTTGTTAATGCTACAGAAACTTATTAGCTTATCCCCATTTTCGTTTGCTATTCCGCTGCCGCATTTCCCCATCGTTCTTTCATTATATGTATTGTGTGTACCAACTTTCGCATTGAGGTCTCCCATTACTATAACAAGATCATATCTAGGGGTGTCTTCCATTTCTTTCTGCAGTTGTTGGTAGAATTCATCCTTGACCTCCTCATCGCTATCATTCGTTGGTGCGTAGCATTGTATTATTGTAGTGTTGGTGAATCTCCCTCTCAATCTCAATCGTATCAGTCTGTTGTTGATGGGTTTCTCCTGTGTATATCATCAATGACAAACTCTCTCTGGCCACAGAAATTGCTAGTTTCATTAACAAAGCTGACAGGAGATTTTTGTGTGTTTCATGAAAGTTTAGGTATAGGTACACTACGCAAAAGTGATCTCAACAGAACTTTGTTATCTATGTGGCTGTGTTGTAGTCTTGTTACAAACATCAAGCTGATTTAGAAGTAACTTTATCATTTTTATTGGAAGGATTTGTGTTATTATCGTTTACATGAATATAACAATTGATTGTTCCAAACCCTTCAGGCAACTATGTTACTACTTGGCTTGCGATGAAGGCCTTTTTATAAACACTCTTGAGTGAATTCCCATTGTTCCTATCCGCTATAGAATAAAGAGGAAAATATAAAATAAAAAAACTAATTTGGTTTTGTGTTGTGTGTGTATGTGTGTAGCTAGTGATTAGAATATAAGACGCTGAGAGGTGAAGTGGGGTCGTAGACAACTACTCACTAGGAAATGCCTGTGAGGTGGTAGAAATATACCCGCGATGTTATAGAAATATACCCGCGATTGATAGAAATATGTATGTGAAATGATAGAAAATATGCCCTCGAGATGATAGAACTATGCCCTCGAGGTGATAGAAATATGTATTTGAGACGCTAGAAATATACCCGCGATGAGAAAGAAATATGCCCTCGAGATGATAGAAATATACCCCCGAGGTTATAGAAATATGACCACTGGTTTTGGAAGAAAACTTTAGATATGCCTTACCAAAGTATTGTCGCACGTGTAACAAAGACTGGTCTCGTCGAGAAGTGGGAGTGCAGTGTTTGATAGAGGTATCCTTCGGTGTAAAACAATGTGAGAACCTTTGGCGTAAAACAATGTGAGAACCTTTGGTGTAAACAAAGTTTCAAACCACTCGTTACTTAGTAACACAGACGTAACTATCATTCCTATTCTTCGTCAACAGACTATAACAATATTAAATTTATTAAATTTTGTATTTAAAAGCGTGATCTAATAAAAAAGTGTTAAGTTATACACAGACAATAATTTTTTACATACAACACTAACAGACAGTTATAACTAACAATTCTATTTTGTTCAAAAGTTTGATAAAACTTGTCTTCGAACACATTATTAACATCTGCTGTGGGTTATTGCAGTTCTTGTAATTACATTCTCGAAAATAGAACATTGGACACGTTTCCGAGGCAGGTGTGGTACGTTGATTAACAGATCTAATGTAAAATAAGTCATATTTTCGACAAGGGACCACTTAAGCAAACACATCTGCTACTAATTTAATATGCCCGTAATGACATTGTCTATCGATCCCGTTATTTACTCACAATACCGGACGTGCTTGTCTCACAATTATACGCACCTACATCTGTCATTCGATCTCATTTTCCGATCAGGATCGTAATTATCCAAACAACACCTGCACAGTAATTAAACATTTGCGTAATGTTTGATAACTGTTTTCAGCGTCGAACAAACCCGTTAGTTCTCTCGCTTTATCGCAGCTGCATATCTGGTATTTGGATCTTTATAAAAGAAAGTGGGATTGTTTAATTGTATTTCCCGAACAGGGGAGACAAACACAGCTGTCCCGTAATTAAACAACGAGTGAACAATGGTAAATTAGGTCCTTATCGTACTACCGACGTTCGAACCGAAACACCCCGATAAACTGTCGCGCGTATGAATACGTAAGCGAATTATTTTTTTTTCTGAAACAGTGTCTCTACTCAATACACGTTCTGATTCCATCACGAAATTCATACGATCGGACTACTTTTATTGACAAGTCTGTTGTTTTAATCAAAAACTGTTTTAGACATAGTCATTCTGTAACCACCCCTCGACCAGCTCTGACCATTCGTTTTGAAAAAAATCAAACGTTGAGACCAAGAAACATCCTTCTGAAACGTATGTTATTCTGATTTGTATTAAATATCTCTATTTAGAGAATATATAAAGTCTACATCTCTGTGTCTGTTTAAGCGTATTCTGTGGGGAAAAAAAAATATATATATGGTTGCGTCTTTGTTGTTTGCTAGGAGTATTTTCTAAACAGTCAGAGACTGGAAAAATAATCTATGCAAAGTTCTAAATATGTATGTGTGTATTCGTCTGTTTTTTTCCTATAATAGGAAGTTAAAATATATATTTTACACGCTATATAGATTTTATATAGGTGTCTTCGTTAGGATACACACCCTAAATAACTTTAAATATATCTGATTTTTCGGTACTCTGTGTTAGGATGTTAAATATCTACATCTCATATCTCTATTTAATAAATTATAAAAAGTTTTAGTTGTTTGTATTCTTGTGTATTAATTAAGTGTACTCTGTGTTAGGATGTTAAAAATCTCTATTTAAAAGAGATGTCTGTGCACTAGCCAGTGTCAGTAAAGGCTGTTTCAAAATATAATTAGTCTAGCTGGAATTTTAATATTTTTGTTTGTTAAGATGTTAACTCCGATACTAACTTGATATTTTTATCTCTGTGTGTAATGTTAAATTCGTACACGTCATTTTTAAAGAGTGGTTGCTTTTCGATAAGTTAAGACGTAACCGATTTATTATGTACTATAGTCTAAATAATTTTCCTTAGTTTAAATCTTATCCGTGTTTCTCACCTATCGTTAAACTCATGCGAAATACAATTATATTTGGGTTTTGAAAAAATTATCCGTGATACTCACAACTTGAAATACTTTCTGATAACAACACGCTAAACTTGTATAGACAAATAGTCTATTTCAAATACTTGTTTGGTTGTAGCGCAAAGACGGTTGGGAAGATCGATAAATTGATTTGCTTCCACAACACATGTGCGCAAGGAGTATTTCTGTACTCAGAAGCTGCTTCTATAAAGAACGTCTCATAGTAACTACAAACATATTACTTTAAAAATAAATAAGGACCCGATTCACTACAAACCACCTAACCAGTCAGTGAAAATTAGACAACATAATAGTTTAGAAAATATTATATTTTAGATTTAACAATACTGAACTATACATGGAAAAAGATTGAGATAATATAGTATAAATACAAACAACATATTACATTAAGTCACCTTGCTATGGTACAAGCGAAAGTTAATAAAACTCCATTATTTTAAACGACAGGGCGTCACTTGTCTCGCGAGCGGGTGGTTTTTAAATCGATATCTTTTCTGACACAGCGCGCGCGGTGTATACGTTAACATCACAGAATAAGAAATAAGACTGTGTTTTATTTACCTGTTTATTCTCTCTCTCTCTCTCGCTCTCTCTCGCTCTCTCTCGCTCTCTCTCTCTCTCTCTTTCTCTCTTTCTATCTATCAGATTGTCTGTGTTTTATTAACTGCTTGAAACATATATGTTGTTATATATATATTTAATTTTATGTGTGAATAACTTCTTTTTGATCCTACTCAACAGATGTCTTCACCTCAACGACGCGGCTATGCCTGTTTACACTGCCAGTCTATTTTCAAGCGGGGCCATGATCTTACTCGACATATGGACACAGCACACGACCGCCGCAATCACGAGTGCCCTGACTGTGGTTTAGTATTTACCAGACCCGATACGCTGAAACGCCACATAGAGAATAAACATGGGTCTGGTTCAACTACTGAACCAACACCACAAACAGACACATCAGTGGTACAAACCAATCTGACATGTACCAGCTGCGCGAAGACCTTCACGAGGCGCGCCGACCTATTACGACACAACAAGACCATGCACTCACTGACGCTGCTCTCTTGTGAGGTCTGCGGGAAGGACTTTTCTCGTATTGACAATCTTCGCGTCCACATAAACCAACAACACACCTCTATCCCTACCCAGCTTTCGACCTCAACACAGAACCCAGCAGCAACAGGCAGCACACCAACAACATCAGGTACCACAATAGACTCATCATCATCATCAACCTCGAGCATGCCAGTAGCGCACCAACAGACACTAACAACCGGTGCCACAACAGACTCATCATCATCAACCTCGAGAATACCAGTAGCGCACCAACAGACACTAACAGCCGGTGCCACGTTAGACTTATCATCATCTGGTGCAGCAGGGACCCCAGCATCATCCTCAACGCACCAAGCATCATCATCAGACACAAAAACATTATCATCATCTGCTGCAGCAGGGACCACAACAACTTCCACACTATCTTCAGGACCCACTTCAAATCCCATCCCAAGCTCTTCAACAATTCTCCCACCAAAAACAGGCCAGACCAAGAAACGTCCCATGACCAGTACCCAGTCCCATATAAAAAAACCCCGTCTGCCCACTGAAGAAGACTCGTTAGATGACCTACCAGCTGACATAAAACAAGTCTATATTGACAACTGGGATGCGATCAAAACACATTCCAACAAACATAAATATCTGTCAACTTTTACTTTTTTCCACAATAACGAAAATATCGACTGGGCCCGTCTCTTGCTCCCTGTATTTACACAACAAACAAAACGCTTCAAAATAAACTACAGTTTCCACATCATCTTAAGACACAGAGAAACAAACGAATTAAGATTTTTTCACTCTTCGCATAACAACGCGGCCGTCTTAGATCAACCCCACCTAGTCAACAACATTACAGATTTCAAATCTTTTCTCTCACAATTACACGACAGCGATATTGTCACACAAGCACAATTAAACAGACCAAACACAAAATATTTTGTTGAAGCAATTCCAGCCACGTCTTTCTATGTATATCATATTCAAGACCACCCAATCGCTTGAACAAACACCACAACAAAGTAGACAAACACACATTCTCAGAAGTACTCAACACACAACAAGCACAGGGTGGGTAAAATATCGGGTTCCGTGCCCACAAATCCTCCATCTACACATACGAACAACACCGCAACGCCCTGTCTTACTTTTACATCAAACGACTGGTACATCCCGACAACATCACCACATCACCCCTCAACATCTAAACTCTCTTCCACTCCAACACACATCTCCCTACCCAAATACTATCTCTCTACCACCCCAAACGTCATATCACACACACACACAACACCTCTCTATTTCTTACGCCGTGATGACAACGTGACGACACCCCTCAAGGTCTGGTCTGGAACTGTACCCCGGTGATATTTTATTTCTTACTGTGATAATGTTACTACTGTAACACCTCCCAGCTTCCAATATAAATATGTATATAACAAAGTACATGTCACTATGTGTTATTTGTCAATGTATACTCCTGTAATGTTTAAAAAAAATACTATATATGTACTCCTATATATATTACCATATATGCTCCTATATGTTTTGTTACTACAAAAACACTATTGAATATAAAATAAAACTATGTTAACTAAAATTCTTTTTATTGTTTTGTTACCTATTTCATCTGTTGTCTATCGTCTAATTGTATGTCTAAATATATCGTATAACTGTTCGTATAACTGTTCGTATAACTGTTCTATAAATATCGTCTTCCTATTGTCTAAATATATCGTCTTCTTGTTTGTCTAAATATACCTATTATCGTCTTCCTATTATCTAAAAAGTCTTCTTGTTTGTCTAAATATACCTATTAACCTCTTCCTATTGTCTAAATATATCGTCTTCCTATTATCGTCTTCTTGTTATCGTCTTCTTGATGTCTATAAATATCTTCCTGTTATCTAAATATATTACTATATAAAAAGTCATGCTCCTCGTTATCGTCTTCCTATTATCGTCTAAATATAACCTCTTATTGTTATCGTCTTCTTGTTATCTAAATATATCTCTATATAAAAGTCACGAGCAATTTTTCGATTAGTCAGAGGAACCACCAGGTGGTATTTTCCTTCATAGCCACGAACCTATCAGATGGTTACACGAAAAAGAAGTGATGTCACCCTACAGCACTCATATACCATTCTTTGGCAATAAATATATAAGTTGTATCTAGTGTTTTCTCTTTTATATCGTCTAACTGTTGTAATATATTTATAACTGTTGTCTAACTAAATATTGTAATAAATATTGTAATATATGTCTAACTGTTGTAAAAGTCTTCCTATTGTAATATAAATATCGTATAACTGTTGTAACATCGTGTATATGTATACCTGTCTATATGTAAAATAAACAACACACACACACACTGCCAGGACGCAAGTTCGATGGTAGACCTAGTACAGGTCTCTAACACTTCACTCCTGAGTCATACACACCAAAATCACCCCTAACCTACACCCCACTATACAGCCTCATCCTCCCGCGCACAAAAACAATACCCACTTCCTTAAAAAAAGACCTTAGTAAACTAAGCCGCCGTTATCGATTTTTTATTTTTCCATCATTATCGATTTTTTATATTTTATATATTGTCTAAGTATTGTCTGTAAACAACACCATTATCGAACAAATTTATTGCTATATAACAAGTCATGTGTCTGATCGTCAGAGGAAGTCACCCCGCTAAGATATAACGCTATATAAAATGTCATACTCCACCTCCTGAGAACGCCACCGCCTGAAAATATATCGTCTTCTTGTTATCTAAAATATCAAAGTCTTCCTATTGTCTAAATATATCGTCTTCTTGTTGTCTATAAAAAAAGTCTTCTTGTTATCTAAAACAACAACACCATTATCTAAATATATCTCTATATAAAAGTCACGCTCAACGCCTGATGCGCCACCTGCACATTTTCCTTATATAAAAAGTCATCCCACCATCTTGCACCTCAAGCGCGCCTGTACAATTTCCCTATATAAAAAGTCATGTACCAACGCTTGATGCTCCACCTGTGCAATGAGTATTTTCTTATATAAAAAGTCATGTACCAACGCCTGATGCTCCACCTGTGCAATGAGTATTTCCTTATATAAAAAAGTCATGTACCAACGCCCGATGCTCCACCTGCACAATGAGTATTTCCTTATATTAAAAAGTCATGTACCAGCGCCTGACGCTCCACCTGTGCAATGAGTATTTCCTTATATAAAAAGTCATGCACCAACGCCTGATGCTAAACCTGCGCAATGAGTATTTTCTTATATAAAAAGTCATGCACCAACGCCTGATGCTCCACCTGCGCAATGAGTATTTTCTTATATAAAAAGTCATGTACCAACGCCTAATGCTCCACCTGCGCAATGAGTATTTCCTTATATAAAAAAGTCATGTACCAACGCCTGATGCTCCACCTGCGCAATGGGTATTTCCTTATATAAAAAGTCATGTACCAACGCCTGATGCTCCACCTGCGCAATGGGTATTTCCTTATATAAAAAGTCATGTACCAACGCCTGATGCTCCACCTGCACATTTTCCTTATATAAAAAGTCATGTAATACAACAACCTACTTATCTCCCCTTTGTAAACAACACACCCGTCATTATCGAACAAATTTATTGCTATATAACAAGTCATACGCCGCCGCCTGGGAACGCCGCCGCCTGAAATCGATCGAGTATTTTGCTATATAAAAGTCATGCGCCGCCGCCTGCGCCTACGGAATTTTTCCTATATAAAAAGTCACGCGCCGCCTGAATACTACCTAAGTCCGTCCTACTACTATCAGCATTCGGAAAGTATGTTTCTTTCTATTTGTTTCCGATTAATGGTGTTAAGATTTCTCATTAGTCTTTCTCTTATCTCATTTTCTTCCTGTCCAATGCTACTTTTTGCTTTGAATGTATGTAAATATTTTGCAATGGGTATTTTGTTTTGATTCTCTTCTCCTTGGTATTATCGTTGTTACTTTAATAATATTCTTATTATTTGTCATTTGACTTTCAATAGTTTTTACCTAAAAGACTTTAATCCAAGTAGGCTGGGCGTAGTAACGGGTTTAGCAGGGCTACTGATTAAAAAAATGACACGTGTTTATAATTAATCTACACAACAAACAATTCACGTGTATGCTGTTACCCACATAAAACTAATTATTCAGCTTCATTAGCAAGGGTGAGTATCATTAAGTATGTTTTTGGTTTTAATCTGAGAAGCAAATCACATCTTTAATGTCCCTTGCAAGTCACGAATTGGCCGCGCCTACAGGTAAGGTAATTCTAATTTTTCCTTTCATACTTACATTAGCTCCAAGCGTTTATACTCACGTCGGAAGGTGTTATAGTGAAAACATTGTTAAGTGTGTTATGTTACCAGACTGCACGGGTACGATTAACAATGTACAGGTATACCTCGGAGATATTGCGGGTTCGGTTCCAGACCACCGCAATAAAGCGAATATCGCAATAATGCGGGTCACACCTATATTTTTGTCTTTCCAGTGCATACAAAAGCCTAAAATCATGTTTACATTATGTCTATTAAGTGCGCAATAGCGCTAGGTCTTAAAAAACAATGTACTGTAAAATTAAAAATACTTCATTGTTAAAAAAAAAATGCTAATCTTCATCAACTGTGCCTTCAGCGAAACGTAATCTTTTTGCTGGTGGAGAGCCAACATCTGTCGGAAGAAGAAGGCACGTTCTAATAAATAAACATGAGTAATTTGAAAAAAGCGCAATATCTGCGAAGCGCAATAAAACGAAGCGCATTAAAGCGAGGTATGACTGTAAGGTAAAGTAGTTCCATAACAGATACTACCGTATGAGAGTGAAGTACAAGAGACTTCCAGAGACGGATCTACTATGAAGCTTGAGCTTCAGGGCCCCAAGCCCCAAGCACTAGTGTGCCGCTACACCTATCAAAGTATGCCGGAAATGTTTAAAACATTTACTACATGAAATATATTTTTAGTGATCATGTAATATAAAACTAATCATACAGCTTGAGTTCATTCAATAATAATTGGAGCTATTAACTGCTTTGAACAAAAATAGAAATACTTCAAAATGTCATGATAATACAAAAACACAAGAGGCGCATAAACAACGTTCAAAAGCCATTGACGAAGCATAATGCTTTCACTTGGACCTAATTAGATTTCTTATTTGTGCGCGCGTGCGTGCGTGCGTGCGTGAGTGTGTGTGTGCGCGCGTGTGTGTGTGTGTGTGAGTGTGTGTGTGTGTGTGTGTGTGTGCGTGTGCGTGTGCGTGTGCGTGTGCGTGTGCGTGCGTGCGTGCGTGCGTGCGTGTGCGTGCGAGTGTGTGTGTGTGTGTGTGTGTGTGTGTGTGTGTGTGTGTGTGTGTGTGTGTGTGTGTGTGTGTGTGTGTGTGTGTGTGTGTGTGTGTGTGTGTGTGTGTGTGTGTGTGTGTGTGTGTGTGTGTGTGTGTGTGTGTGTGTGTGTGTGTGTAAAATATACTTTGCAATTATTTTAAACAATTAAAAGACAATCGAACTGAGAGTTTTCTTTATTCTAAAGTACTCACAAATTAGCGTATTTAATTTAGTATATATGAGTGTAATTTTATTCAGATGCGGGGTCAGATAGGTGTGCCGCAAATTTTTAGAAAATTATTAAGTGTGCGTGAACACAAACAGGTTGAGAAACACTGTACTAGAGACTTCCAGAGGTGTTTCTACTATGAAGCTAAGGAAGCTTGAGCTTCAGGGCCCCAAGTCCATTTTTATTTATAATATACTGTTCAAAAAAAAAAAACGCAACATTATTGCAGTGGTAATGGACACCAAATTTCAAACTTGTACCAAAACTTTATTTTACGGAATTAATGTTTCAATCGTGGCATGAAGAAACTTTCAGACTTTAACAATGAAATGATGTTCATTAAATTTGGTTTGGACTTTTATTCTTTGCGACTGAGGCCTCTGTTTCAGTAAGGTGTATGGCCTCCTCTGGCCTCTATCAGAGAACGACATCTCCTTGACATGGATCCTATTAGCCGTTGGATCTGTTGTTGTAGGATGGCTGCCCACTCTTTCCGCAGTGCAAGAGACAACTGTCGGAGATTGGCTGGAGCCACGTCTCGCTGGCGGAGTCGTCTGTCGAGTTCATCCCATAAGTGTTCTATGGTGTTCATGTCTGATGACATGGCTGGCCACGGAATGGTCTGGACGTTGTTGTCAGTGAGGAACTGGGTGGTGAGTTGTGCCTACATGAGGTCGAGCGTTATCCTGCTGAAAAATCGACCCTCGTGCAGCCAGAAGTGGAAGGACGTGAGGACGAAGAATTTCAGCGACGTATCGTTGGGCATTCAGGCGTCCTTCAATTTGCACCAGGTCACTTCTTCCCATGAAGTTGATCGCCCCGCACATCAGTACACCTCCACCACCATGTGGAGGAGCCTCATCAACGCTGTTCTGGGCGTAGCGCTCATGGACTCTGCGTTAAACTCTTCTCCGTCTATCGTGTCGCTGGAGCACAAAAAATGATTCATCACTAAACCAAACCCGTCTCCAGTCCTTCACAACGGTCCATTGACGAAGCTGGTTCGCCCACTGCAGTCGGTTCTGGCAATGCCGGTCCGTAAGAACAGGACCTCTGTAGGGTCTTCTAGCCCAAAGACCAGAGCCGTGCAGCCGGTTCCTGGCCGTTTGATCTGAAATTCGACGAGCTGCTGACATTGACTGGACTGTGGAGGACGCAGATGCAAGTCGATTCCTGAGGTGACGCAGCCGTATGAAGCGGTCTTCGGCAGGAGTTGTGACTCTGTGTCTTCCAATGCGCGGCCGGGCTGCCACTGAGCCAGTTTCTTGAAATGGCCTCCAAAGGCGACTAATGGTGCTTCTAACCACATTAAATTGTCTGGCCACTACACTTTGTGACTTTCCAGTCTGTAAACGTCCAATGATGATAAGTCGTTGTTCTGTAGTGAGATGAGCCATACTTGCGCATTGAATTTTCAACTGAATTTATTCGAGGAGCGTCAATCTTTTATAGGCATTCAATAATATGGTCAGAGAGTTTTGTGTTCAGTAAGTTTCACGGGATTCTCTTGAACCTGTCACGAGTTATTGTCAAAAATGTTGTTTTGACCTTGACCTCTTTCATGACTTCACGAATCATGAGGTGAGTACAATTCAGGCAACTACGAGAAGTTAATGACCAGGTGGACACAGTCGATAGGTTGACTGATGTCCAATCAGCGAATATCTTTTATAAAAGTAACACCAAAAAAGTTGCGTTTCTTTTTTTGAACAGTATATACACGTTTCTTTCCCATCTTCAACACTCTTTTTAAAATAAAAAGGCCCCCTCAATAGTGCAAGCTTCAGGGCCCCCAAAGTGTAGATACGCCATTGCAGATTTCACCATACTAGATCCAGATTTTTTATGATGTGGGGTGACCAGTGCCTTGCCTCGTTGCATTTTGCCTTCTCTAACTCAAGAACAGAATTAGCTACCTATTTACACCTGTGTACACTGGAGCACGATGTTACCAGATTTCGAGCCACGTAACTATGCCATTAGGACTCTCATCCTTCCGGTTTTTTCGTCCTATTTTGTAACGTATTTTGCTACGGGAAACTTTGATAATTGTAAGACTCCTTGGCTGCATACCTGTTTAGTTTTAACTTGATCATTGGACAGAGCTATCACATGATCCTGCATACCTTTTCAAACCGCCTTCACTCTTGGTTGTAAATAGAATTGGCAAAGCACTGCCAATACAAGATAATAAACACCGCCTGTCGATGTAAGCGTCTTCAAACCAGGGTTGTGGAGCTGGTTTAAAAAACATATCCAAACTCCCACTCCTGAAATTTTGGAAGTCCAACCCCGATTCCCGACTCAACTATAGTTTTTTACTAGTCATTTGGTATAGAATTCTGAGTCGTAGTCCGGATATTTTTTTACCGACTCTATCTGACTCCACTAGAAAACGACCGACTCACGACTGCGACTCCACATTCTTTCTTTAAAAAAAAAAAAAGAAAAAAGGCAACTTTTCAGAAGGCGTCTACACTAGTCAACAAATTTTCAAAAGTTATTTGTACCAGAAATTAAATATACCATTTCTTATTGATTTTGACATGCTGATTTCAAATATCATAATGAAATTCACCAATTGGCTCTGGGTTTTTTTAAATGATGAATTTACATTGCAATAATACAAATAATGTATGCTTGTTTAATTCTCTGGGGTGAACAGCTAGTCTTTCTACTTTAGCATTATAACAATTGTGGTTACATACTCAATTAATTGATATTTCAACATAAAATGATAGAAAAAATAAAAACATTATTTAAAGTTCACATATCATGTTTTAAAAAGGCACATTTGAACCCATTCCGTCATTATTCAGTCGCTGTTCGAGCTCTCTTTGCTTGCTTCTTGTAGTCAATCGATGAGGTGTCTCTTGTCACAGTCCAACAGTAATCAGCAAGCATTGAAGGGCTCCAATTGCCTTGATACCTTGTCTCCATAGCAGCAATGTCCTGGTGAAATCGTTCAGCATGCTCATCACTGACCGCTCCACAGTTTGACGTAAAGAAATCCAGATGAGAATCCAAAAAATGAATTTTCAAAGACATGTTGCAGCCAAGACTCTTATACTTCAGAAGGAGATTTTCTAAAATTTCATTGTAATTATCTGATCTGTTGTTTCCAAGAAAATTGTCCACCACTGACTTAAATGCTAGCCATGCTGCTTTTTCCTTGCCATGCAACACGCAAAGAAACTCGTCATCATGAAGAAGTTTTCGAATTTGCGGACCAACAAATACTCCCTCTCTTATTTTAGCTTCACTCAGTCTTGGAAATTTTCTGATGAGGTATTTTAAAGCCTCATCTGTTTTCTCCATTGCCTTGACAAAGTTTTTCATGAGACCCAGCTTAATGTTCAAGGGTGGCAACAAATTCTTGCTGGTGTCGACAAGTGCTGGGTTCTCAACGTTCTTACTGCCAGGCTGCAATGACTGCCTGATTGGCCAATGTCTTCTGATGTAATGGTCACTTCGTGCACGGCTATCCCACTCACAGAGAAAGCAACAGTACTTGGTGTATCCACCCTGTAGTCCAAGCAAAAGAGCGACCACTTTTAAGTCACCGCTAAGTGACCAATGATGATGATCGTAGTTTATACACTTCAAAAGCTGCTTAATGTTTTCATAAATTTCTTTCATATGAACTGCGTGACCAACTGGAATTGACGGTAACACACTACCATTATTCAACAAAATATTTTAAGACTCGTCTTGGATAAATCAATGAAAAGCCTCCACTCTTCCGGTATGTAATTGATTTTGAGGGCTGCCATTAAACCAGAAATGTTGTGGCACGAAGAAAGGTCACCCTCTTTGAAAAAGAATGTAATAAGCGGCTTCTGGCGGTTCCTATACACAGAAATTGTAACATCTTCTGCCAGGAGATTCCACTTTTGCAATCTGGAACCCAAAAGCTCCGCCTTGTTCTTCGGTAAATTCAGATCTCTTACAAGATCATTCAGTTCACCTTGGGTTATTAAGTGTGTTTTAGTGGATGTAGTTTACTCAAAATCTGGGTCGCTTGAGGTTGATTGTTCAGAACCATCAATGTCCTCTTCTTCATCTGTGGAAGCAGCTGAAAATGATTCTGGCACTTTGGGAACTGGTAGGTCATCGCCATGTGGTACCGGACATATTGCAGAGGGGATGTTTGGATATTCCAGAGTCCATTTTTTCTTCTTTGATATGCCTTTCCCAATTGAAGGGACCATGCAAAAGTAACAGTTGTTGAGATGAACAGTGGGCTCTCTCCAAATCATTGGGACTGCAAAAAGGCATAGCTTGCATTTTGCCAGTCAACCACAGTTTAAGAAGTGCTGTACATGTATTGCAGCGTATGTGTGGCGCCCAGCTCTTATTTTGATCTTCTATTCTGCAGCCAAAATACAAACTGTACGCTTTCTTAATCATTTTAGTTATATTTCGTTTTTGTGATAGAAATGTCACCTCACCACATATATAACCGAAATTATTAGCACTGTTCACACATGTCCTAGGCATTTCTAACTACGATACTTTTTATAAGGACAAATGCACTAACTAATGGTAAAATTTCATCAGAGATAAGATATTTATACACAAAGGTGATGTAATCATAGGTAGGTTTGCATCATCAACTTCTAGTTACATTTTTATTGGTCATTAGAAAAAATTATGCAATCGCCCACAACAGTTGCGTCATATATATAAATTGACCGTAATTAAATAAACTAGTAGCATATATCTTGAAAAGTAGAGCCAATCAACATTTTTAATGTCATTTTCGTTTTCAGCACACCAAAATTAGTTAAGATCAGCTATTTTCATTTCTGGTACATTTTGGTTGTTGACTAGTGTAATTAGTCCGGGTCGATTCCCGGATTCTACATTCCTTAGTTACATGGAATGTCGTAACAATGACCTCTGTCCACGAAGTACTTATCTTTACCACTGTGCTGTATACTTTTCTACTTCTTTATTTCTTACGAGTGCCTACAACATACCCATCTACGTTTATTATTTATTGTGTCTTAAAATATTGTTTCCAAGAGTAAAATTTAAGTCAGCAACTTCTTGTGACATAAGATGATCAGCATGAGTCACTGCTGCTCCCTTAGTGAATTTCTATGCTCTTGAACACATAAGCTGAGCAAAGATATCCAGATCATTGGCAAAGCTGTTTATTGAGATGCGATATGGTATTAGGTCTACAAGCAGCCACTCACTTTTGAGAATGGGTGGTGGTCACCTCGTGAATATGAAATATAATATTCTCTTTAATCAGCTTTGAGACGGCGATAGTCAAGTCAGCACATGTATTTCCAGGGAGTCTCTTAAGAGATAAAGAAATAATAGCACTACTGCACCTTCAGGTGTGTCGCACAGGGCGACTACAATGAGGCTTGCTTGGGGCTGGCAGTCTTCTCATGTAAAACAAATTGCCACAGAAGCCATTGCTGTAAGAGTGTGTGAATGCTTGATGCAGGCTTCCTGTTACGGGATCAGATGCAGTGGTGACTCCAAGCTCCGTAAGGAGCACAAGGAAACTGGTGATGGACGATGGGTCCCAGGCATCACTTTGAACAAAATCGTGGTAAAACAGGCGGTCACGTGTGTTGTTGAAGAATGCCTGAGGGACGTTATCTCTACTTCATTTTTTTTTCTCTGTTCTTTCAATCTTGTGAGAGCAGTTATGTGACGAATGCCCAGCTTCTTATACACTGTCCTCTCTGTCTATCTCTCAGTGCATACCGAGTATTGTGCCTGTATTTCAATGGATTAATCGGCGTGGAAAATGTTCGCGGTTAATTCCATCATTAATCCTTACATGGAAACTGGATATTTTTCCTGGAACATCCTCTTGGGATTTTTCGCTGACTCTCCACATCCCAAGCTGGCATGATGTTAAGGGCGGTGCGGTTCGTCATCACGAGTTTATTTGAGAATATTAAATACGAATATGGCATGTCAAAGCAATTTTCACATTCCTTCATTGGTTTTTTGGCCCCTTTTTAACTTGTCTGCTTTCGGATCGCTGAAATCCGAAGAGTATTCTATAACAGCAAGGAACAGGTTCTTTTATTGTAGAGGAACCCTAATGTGGAATATGTTCTGGAGAAAAACACCATAGCACATTATGCGCTAAAACGCAAGAAATAAGAACAGGGCAGAAAATCACTCATAGAAAACTTGAAACCACAAAACTCACCATCGTCATCACCAGAAACTCTACTAAAAAAATTGATCTACCCAAGGAGCTACACAACATAATAACATTTTATATTACCAAACGAGAAGTAACATATAACGAGAGCGAATTAGAGCGATTAGTGCAAAAGCACTTTAAAAAATAATATACCGCACACAACTCCAGTACGAGAAGTAAAATAAACTATCAATTTAAAAATATCAACAGTAGGTATATTTAAAATAATGTCACATGCAATAAAAAGGTGGGGAAAGATGCAGTTAAAATAAACGTACACACCTCTCAAAAAGCAACATGGTAAAGAGAGATAAATCGAGGAACATGGAACAGGATACACCATAAACACTACAGCCATTAGGCAATGCTACAAGAAATGACAGAGAAGTTGCAGCCTGGAAGAATAACCACAAGAAAAACAATCAAGGTAATATACTGTGTAGAACAGAGAACACTTTATATCAGAAATGTAACCCATACGTAGACAAAAACTTGTTTTCCTGCGAATTAACCAAAACCCAAACCAAATGGAGTATTCTACAAGGACACTGGGAAAGACTAGAAACCGGCTGACCGGGTTAGCACCCCGTAAGCTGTATTACAACTGCTACAGAACCCAAAAACGATAGATGCCCCCAGGATTCACCGAAAGGGGGGAGGATGATGAATCCACAGGCGCCTCATTGGAATCTACCAGACCCGTTACACGGACTTCGAGCTCTGGACAACGGCTGGAATTTCCATGTGCCTGTGGTAGGAAATTCTCTACTCAGAGAGGAATGAAAATCCACAGAACGAAAAATGGGTGTGGGAGTTCATCAGGGGGAGATCAACAGCGCTCTGTCTCGACGGGTAAGACGTTAGAAGAGCGCAGCCAGGAGTCAATCCCCAGTGCTGAGTACATTCAAGTTGATCTGCCTGATGATGATCTCACACACGTCTTGGACGGGAAGAGAGATGCAATCAAGTTTCCACCTGCCAGTACAAAAGGGCTTTGTGAACAGCTGGACGAAGCCTTGGCAAAAGAGTTGGATAACAACCTGAAGCAGATAACTTTGGAGAAGAAGCTGGAAATCTTCGGCGACATAATATATTTGCACTGTCGCAAAGTGTTCGGAGTCAGGGAGGCAAGGAAAAGTAACCCACCACGGAAAAGTAGAAGACAAATTAAAATAGAAGAAATCAGGAAACAGAAGAAGCATGCCCGTAAACTGTTCAAGAACGCAGTTGCCACAGAGAAGGAAGGGTTACGACAGGTTTGGGAGCACCTGAAAGGCCAACATAATGCCCTTTGTAGAGCAGAAAGGTGCAGGAAGAGAAGGAAGACTCGAAGGGATAGGGAAAGATTCTTCAGGGAGCCCTTCAAGTTTGCCAAAGAACTGTTTGAGCAGCCACGGTCTGTGTCGTACATTTATTTTTTGAGAAAAAGTCTTAGAAATAGTGGTCCCGTTTAGAGTGAAGAATGATGGGGAAGGCTCTGTGATAATAAGGGTTTTGGAAGTAAATAGTTTATTCACAGAGTGCCGGGGAGAGTAAGGACAGACTCTTTTACGACAATCTTTTCTCTCAATCTACTCCTTAAACTCTCCTGGCTAAACAATTATTTGCCAGTTTCCAAACACACATGCGTTCACACCAATTTTGTGCTTAAAACACACGGACGCTACGTGAATACAAACTATGGTAAACAAATATGGGTAATTTGGGCTTGGGCCTTCCAACACAGTACTAAAAGTTTTATGATGATTATTTATCATTAAAATCAGTCACAACATTTATCATTGTTACAGGCAAAAATCATAGGTACAGAAAATACAAATAACAAGGTGGGGGGGGGGGGTATGAAGAGTGGTATCCAATATGCCCTTCCCCCTTGTAATAGACAAAGATAAACCCAGTCCAAAGATAGGTAATTATCAGAGAAAATAGATAATGTAACCCAACAGTAAATTTAATTACTCTGAAAAAGAGGTGTTACAATACTAGGTATGGGTGGTAGAAAAAAGTCCTGTTATTCTCAATTGTTTTTCCTTTTACTAAGCAAATGTAAAGGGGGGGGGAATAAACAGAGTTAAACAAATCCCACTTAAAGGAAGAATACAGGGAATACAGTAAAAGTATTTACCAGGTAGGCAAATTAAAAATGGTTGCAAAATAAATCTCATGTCATTCATACACGCTCGTGATGGCCAACACTCATTTTCTCACACACACTTACCGATCGTAGAATCTGGCACTCCATAGAAAATACACAAACATCAATTGAACATTCGACATAGATAGTGTTATTTTCTTCTGTGTCCAGCCTCAGATTATCAGGTTTATGCGTTAGTACAGTTCCGAAATCGCTGGAAGGTGAAGCCTAAGTGTTCTTTGTTTTTGTTATGTAAAAAGGAAAGTTCTATGGGATGGCACGGTCACAGATACAGGTGGTGAAAAGGGTGTGGTCTCCTTGATTTCTCCGCTGATGGTAGAACTTCTTAATGCGTGATGACAACAACTGACCGGTGAGGTATGGTTTACTTCGAGGGTTTTAAAATCCAGTGAAGAAAATATGCACAGTCAGTGTTCGGAAGATTTCTATTTTCTTTCGCAGTAGAGCAGTAAAATAATACAAATATAACTCTGGCAATGTTCTTCTCCAGTTAAATCTTAATTTAATTGATGGCGTGTAAAATTGTTCTTGGGTTTGCTTTCTTTCTGGTAATTTTAGATAGCGGAATCCCAACAGGATCGCCACAAGATTAAAATTTAAACAGTCTCATCAAATTCTGGAGGGTTTTAAGAACCGAGTCTGGAGGAATCTATACAACTTCTTTTGCTGGGATGCAAAGGTTATGATCACCCTATATGAAAGATAGAAAACATGTAATTCATACCGAAAAATCAAAAAACATTCTAAAGCGCGATAAATTTACCGTTAAGACTATTATATACACTCGCGTATTTAATTATATATATTAAGAAAACACTTCGCGAGTCTAATGGTTAAAATACACATCTATATATAGGACTTAACTTAATTAATTAGTTATAAATTCCTTCGCGACTTTAAAAGTTAATTTAAGCGTTTAAGCATCTATTATCTTTTTGAATAATGTAATAGATATATCATTAAATTTTCAACTGGAAACTTTTGATTTAGATTTAAATTAACACAAAATCCAGTGAAATAAAAAATGAATGAACTAGACCACTGATCACTAGAAACTAATATATATTATACCGTTTAGCACAGAATAGAATTCACTGCAATATAGCCAAAAATCCAGGGGAAATCTAACAAGATTTTACTATAGCTAGTGCTTCTGTAAATCTCTGGCAAACGAGTGATAAAATTGCATTCTTCAGGGTCTCTATATATATGAAATGGAATGACATATCGGGGGGACATGTTAGAATTTCACACTTTCTAAGAACTCAGGGAAAATTCGAGATTCAATGCCGCCCGTCCCCGTGATTATTCAACTCTGTGGTCGCTTCGTCTTTCCTGTTCGTTCCGTCTTTCGAGCGTTTCCAGCGCTCTCCTCTGGTTCACACTGCCGTATAACCTAGCAGCAGGAAACTTCATCTTCCGCTCTGAGATCGTCATTGTCTCAGATCGTGTGCCGCTTTCTTCGTTTGATTTAGGCAACGCCTTTAAGGCAGGTACGAAAGAAAGGTGTAGCGAAATGCTTGCTTATGATCGCTCTAGAGGTTTCAGTAGGCGTGGCTTTACCTCCCCTTTAGACAAAGCAATGTCCAGAATGCACAGAAGATAAACTGTCTCCATATTAATTAGCGAACGTGGTGGCGAGTCCACTCTGCTCTGATTCATATTAATGAGCCCAGGTGGAGTTCCACGTTCTCTATAGTGCCTGCTAATGAGATCAGGTGGAAGAATTCCCGTTGACGGTAAAATTGCAACAATATTCGGGGGGTAATGATGTTACGAGGGTTCTACCATATCATCTAACATTTCAGGGTCAGCTTAATGGTGTTCCATATGTGGTGTATAAGAGATGCCCTGAGGTGCTCAAACGACTGCTCCGTTTACTGAAGAATGCGTGGAAAATCCAGCTTGTAAGCAAGGAATGGAGAAAGGCGAACGGAGTCTATATCCCGAAGGAACAAAATTTCCACAGACATCAGTCAGTTCAGGCCAATCTCACTACTCAATGTGGAAGGGAAGATATTCTTCTCAGTGATGGCGAAAAGACTCACTACATACCTCCTGGCAAATGGGTACATTGACACTACCATTCAGAAAGGAGGTATCCCAGGTACACCAGGATGTCTAGAGCATGCGACAATTATCTGGGAAGCAATCCAAAAGGCAAAGTCTGACAGAACAAACCTCCATGTAATCTGGTTGGATCTAGCGAATGCTTATGGATCCGTTCCACACTAGATGATGTGGCAGGCCCTAGAAATGTTTCATGTTCCACAAGAGATTGCAGCAATGCTGAAGCTGTATTTCGCAGGGTTTTCTGTCAGATTTTCAACCAGAAAGTACACAACGAAGTGGATTGGCCTTGAAGTTGGAATTGCGATGGGATGTACCATCTCTCCGATACTATTCGTGATGGCAATGCAGGTAATCCTCAATGCGGCTGAAGGAACGGCTATAGCTCCAAAGCTCGGCGGAATGTGTCACATGCCACCGCTCAAAGCATTCATGGATGACACAACAATTCTGACATCAGATGAACATCAGGCCCGGAGGATGTTAGCACGCCTCGATGAACTAGTCAGCTGGTGCAGAATGAGCTTCAAACCCAAGAAGCCGAGAAGCCTATCAGTCAGGAAAGGGAAGATAGCAGAGGTCATATTCATGGTTTCCAACGAAAGAATCCCTACTGTCATTGAGGAACCTGTTAAAAGTCTTGGCAGGGTGTACGATGCTGTGGTGAAAAATTCTAATACCCATATATAAATTAAAACATAAATGTAAAGCATAACGAAATAATACGATAGGAAGAAGAATGGAGAAGGACCAGTGCTTTCCCAGTATAGATAACGCCTTAGTTGTATAACGCCGTAATGGCTAACACAAGATTTCTACTTGTCCTAATTCGTTCGTTCCTAAATAAAATGCTTGAGCCTAACAATACGGCGATAACCGTAGTTCTAAAAATAGAATGTGTAGTAAAATCTTTTAGTCGACCTTGATTTCAAAAACTAACACTAGTGCAAAATCGCACACAAGGTTAGCCTTGGAAAGACAGACGGGCTTAGAAGAAAAAAAAGCAGAGAGGTAGACGGACCATGGAACACAGTAGCGCAAGCCACTCGCGGTGTGTCTAAAAATAAACCAACTCGCAGTGGACATGGCCTAATTTTTTCAAATAAACAGTGATGAAAAAAAACTAACGATACGATGTTGGGTTTTGAAAACAGGTTAATTCTTATTAGGAAACCTGATTTTTTACGTAGTGCTCCTGACTTTATACTGATAGTACAGTCGTAAAGGATTGAACAGGTGGTAGTGGAAATTAAACACTTAACATCGAAAAAAGATCGTACTCTTAACTACACCACTTAGCCCCTTGAAAATCATATATTCGTGTACAGGAAGGCTAGTGGACTAGAAATATGTAATAAATTATCTAAAAAGTCCATTAGATAATTAGATATTGGTAATAAAACATATAGAGAACAGAGATACTGTCAGTTTTGGTCATATCTGCTCGGGATGGAAATCCCTGATTTTTGTTGAAACATAGTAGTGACAGAAAGTCTAAGATAGTACGTGGGAGGCCATTGGCTGAACTTTGAAGTTAAAAGAAATTGGATTGGGTGACCTATGAATAACAAATAAATGCCTAGAAACGGAGTAGAAGTGAATGAAAATGTTGGAATGACTGGGTACTCTTTTGAAAATATTCAAAACGATTGGTCAATACACAGGATATTGGCAGAAGAAATCTTAGAGGGGACGCCATATCGTTACACATTTGAGAGATGAGAGCAGGCAGTGTTATCCAAAATTAAATATATGATAACAGCTTGGACATACCGCACATTAAACTGTGTCAGTCATCTTTAGTGTGTTTTCCTTACGAATTGTGGTAAGCTAGACATTTTTGATCTGTATTTATATGAAAATTGAATGTGAAATGATAAATTATGTCTGTATGTGTGCGGTTCAGTAGCAAACATGAGGCAAAGCCTAGATATTGCTCCACCATGTAAAAGATTGTCAGAGAGGAGTATAACTGCATATATATATATATATATTGGATTGCCATATAGTAACATAACACCTATCCTATTGTATGAAAGGGATTACAGCTGGAATTGCAGAGGCTTTGTAACCATTAGGGAGAGGAATACTGGTGTATATTGTCACATGAAAAGCTAGCAGTTGGCCAAAAGCGCTGAACTTTATGTTTGTTTGTACTGTCATGTACTTCAGTGTGGAATAATATTGTATACTAGTTAGTAAGAAGGATGCATAACCTTCACTTTCAGGGGCCGTGGTATAGATGGTGATATTGCATCGTCCGGTCTGAGTACTGCGTGATTCAGAAAGTTGGCAGCAGACTTCCTGCACAAGATAGCGGCCATTGTCTATCAAATTATCAAACTGAGAAGCAAGCGAGCAGAGGATACAGGTTTCCTGCAGCTGCATTATGAGATAAGAGCATGTCAGCACGTAAAGCCCAACCTTGAATAGACTAACCCTGAACTGAACTTTATTATAAAGAAAAAGGGACAGAAAGTTTAAAGAAACAGAATCTGTGAATCCTTTAATATTATTTCCACCAGTACAAACACATGAAGTCGTGATGACAAACAACAACCTAGCACTAAAAGCCAGTATTACCTCATAATAATACATCACAACACTACAATTATATTACAATACTATGATATGTCTGGACAAAGATCTTTTGTATAAATTCGTGTACATAAACATTGTGCTTACATTTGATTGTGATTCCTGATTCACATTGTAGTAGGATCAGGATATCTACATATTGAAAAAGCTAATACACTATATAAAATTTAACACTTGACTTACTTAAGATAAATCTTTAGAGTGTTATGTGTGTGTGATTGTCATAGTGTTGTAAATTGTTGTGAATCTTAACTTAGGTGTTTATCTGTCTGTTGGTTGTTGTGAACTTACACTTCATCACTATCGTAACCCTAGACATTAAACGAAGTCATTATACAATTCAAGAATAAGTCTGATTGAGGTCGAAATGTGGTAGCAAGCAAGGTTCTCTGTAACACACCAACCTTATTAGATACAGAGACCTTCACAGCTGATCTCATTCAGTACACTAAGTCCCCTATAAATATATTTATATAATCCCCCTCACCACAGATGCCTCATTAAAAGACTCGAAGGCAGTGCAACAGACAATAGAAATAGCAGACAGAGGACTACAGATCATAGACCAAAGCAGACTCCTGGGAAAGTTCAAACTGTGGTGCCTCCAGTTCATGTTGATACCGAAGTGGCCACTGCTTATATATGAAATAAGCACAAGTACAGTGGAAGCTATAGAGCAGAAGGTTAACAAGTTCATGAGGAAATGGCAAGGGGTTCCACCAGGTCTGTCAGATGTAGCACTGTACTTCAAAAAGTCAAAACTTCCCTTCAAGTCAGTTGTTGAAGAGTACAAAGTTGGAAAGGCAAGACTTGCAATGATGCTACGCGAGTCAGCTGATGACGTGGTTAAGTCCATTCAGCCCACACTGAAAACGGGAAGGAAGTGGAGAGTGGAAGAAGCTGTTGATACTGCCCAAGAGTCACTCAAACTGAGGGAGGTAATCGGATACACACAAACGAATAGACGGGGATTTGGTCATAGAGATATCCGCTGGTGGTCCAAGGCATCAAGCAGGGAGCGCAGAGACATGGTAGTTCAGGAGATACGAGGAGCTGAGAATGATAAGAGGTTGCAAAAAGCAGTGCAGCAGGTCCAACAAGGCAAATGGACTACATGGGAAGGAGCTCTGCAGAGGTCATTGACATGGAATGATATATGGCATATGGCACCTCTTAGGCTCAGCTTCGTTGTTAGATCAATGTATAACCTGCTGCCGTCGGCCACAAACCTTGTGAAATGGGGAAAGTCGGATGATGAGCAGTGCCCCCTGTGCCAGGGGAGGCAGACACTTGAACACGTGCTCTCAGCATGTAAGGTGTCATTGGGGCAAGGGCAATACACTTGGCGCAAGAACAATAAGCTAAATGAGCTAGCTGCGACAATAGACCTGGCAAGGATGAAGGCGAATAGCAAACCCAGGCCGAGCACCGCAAATACATACTTTCTGAGGACAGGAAAGTCAACACACCCCAAACAGAGTAAATATGGTAGCAGTTTACTATCTCTTCTTGACTGTGCAAACGATTGGGAGATGGCGGTAGAGGGAGATGGCGGTAGACCTACCTGATCGAGGTGCATATCCAGAGAGTATCAGAAAATCGTGGAGACGGCCGGATATAGTGCTTCATTCTTCAGCAGCGCCTCAGGTTACACTGATTGAACTGACCGTGTCATTTGAATCCAGATTAGACGAGCAACATTCGTTCAAAGCTGCCAAGTATAATGATCTGGCCGCGGATCTGAGACACGATGGGTTCACTGCAAGGGTCATGGCTGTTGAGGTGGGCGCAAGAGGGCTTGTGGCTGCATCAGTGTATGATTTATTGAAACTGTTGGGGCTGAGGGGACAGTCGAGAACAAGGGCAATGAAGAGGCTTAGTGAAACTGCCGAAAAGGCATCAGGCTGGCTGTGAAACAACCGCAATGGGCAATGGAAATCGTGACAGTAAACGCTGCGGTACAGAAAACACCAGGAATTTTTCTAAGTCCACAATACGTTGAGTTTTTTGGTGTACTAGTGAAAGGGCTGTGACTGAGGGGCCACAGGTGGCGTATATTATAAGAGGTCTTAGGCACAGAATTTCAGTTGCTAGCGCGCAGTGGCTAGCCTCGTCGGCTTCGCGCAGGTGTCTCAGTGTGTGTCCTTAGTTATGATGTGCGACGGAACGAACGGAATAATTTGTCTTCTCTTTGTTACTTTCACAATTGCCTCCACGGCTGGCGGAGGTGTGGATTTTAAAGTTGCTACCATAAGTGAAATGGGTTCATTTTCGATACAAGACAACAGGAGGCTGAGAGGCTGAGTCATGACCCAAGTGGGCCCGCCCCCTTTGAGTATAAAGGAGTATACTGGGCCGAAACACTTGTCGGATGGGGGAATTCTTCTGATGATCAGTTCGCCTCCTGTTGTATCGCTCTGTAAAGAGTTTCCTATCATACAAGTTTATTCTTTCCGGCAATATGTTTTTCTTATTGTTTGTTATACAGAGAGCTGAACAGCCTACGGTTTTATTCTTCTTTCTTTCTCTCTACATAGAAACATCAAAAGTAAACTTTCAACGGCTTGCATATTTCTGTTTCTTCGTCCAAAGAAGGAATCCACTTTCTCTGTTGTTTCCTTAGTCTTTGTTTTAATTCTGTAACCCGAACATATTCTTGAGATCTAATTCTTTTAGCTCTCCACACAAACCTACTACATAGATCATCAAATCCCAAGCTCAGAGCTGAGTTTCGACCACTCGATGGTAAGGTGTCACTGTTTAAATTATTTGTGTCATTTCGTCAGTCACTTCTAAATTTGTCTGCACTTTTCGTTTCGTTTAGATCGTAAATGCGTTCCCTCCGAACATTTCTGGGTTGGAGTTGTTACTTTCGCACTCTCCTGACTGAGCCAGGCTGGACTTCACAATCTGATTTACACCTCCATGCGTCAGGACGTGTTACTGGGGGATTCTACTAGACTAGCTAGCGGTAAATATTCCAGCACTGAGTGCGCATTCACCGCGTCTAGTGATTTAGTTAGTTATTTTAAAACTCATGAGACCAGATTCACTGAATATAGATGTATCTGTAGTGGTGTTTGTTGGTATTGTATGATGGTGTTATTACTAAATGTAAATTGTATGAGGCCAGCTGTGAAGGCTCCTGAGATAAAATGTAGGTGGGAATTGTCAGAAGGCCTTTCTTGCTACCACTACGACCTCACACTTAATTTTTTTTAATGAATGTGACTACGTAAAGTGTCTAGGGTTATGATAGGTAGTGTGGTGTAATGGATTATAAATATACCCACAGATATTTAACAAGACTAATAATATTAATAAATGTTAAAATACACTGAACTAACTCACGTGTGTAAAATTTTTTGATATAAGTATATTACATTTATTTTGTTCTGTGTCAATTTTTTAGGTTGACCAGAACTTAAAAGGATTTAGAGATTATGAAAAGAAATGCATGGAATATTATATCATAAATGCAATAGTGTACATATATATGTACTATACTAGTTAGTTTTATTAAAATGTTCTAGTATTCATCTACTTGGGAGGATAGTACTGTTTGTGCTGTTGGGGTGGCCTCATCACACCTGTCTATATTGACTACACAGTGTCCAGAAAATGGTGGGAATCTTTATGGGGTTATTAGTAAATAAACTGCGTTGGTGAATGTCCAGCAGACCAGGTTCAGGCTCACTCATCTGGAAGTTGTAGCTCTGGTGCTGAAATCAGTTGATCCCACCTCTCCGTGCTGGCGGGCAATAATGGTGGTCTCTGTCACAAATACTGCACAGATACACTCGAGTAAAGTCACCAACTGAATAGACACTGCTTTGTTGACGACAGAAACTCGCAGCTCTGCAATCAAAGTATGGGCCATGTGTCAAAATCTATTCTCTACCCACGTCTGGACACAACAGTGACACAACAACCACATCATACAGACAGGTCAGATCTCTCTGACCAAACAGCACAGTTACCATGGTGGTTTTACATCAGATAGATCCTCCCAGACTATAGATTCTGAAAAAATATTTATTAGTTGTTTGCCCTAAAAGAGGATAGGTAATATGTATCATTATTCTCAACACTTGATCTGTCTTGCATAATCCTTGCTGGAGTTTATGTACATTGTTGGTCCCTAGACCCTGACTAGGGCGGGGGGTCTAGAGCAAATCCCTACTTGTTTGTAAGGCTAGATTTCGATATGGCAGTATCAAATCACTCAAACATGAAACAATATTCAAAATATATAAAGAAATAATTTCAATCTTACCAGATTATGAATAAATAACACAGAATTGCTAGCAAAACTCAGCTGAGCTGCAGGCTATAGTATGGCGTCCCTAAATTTATTTCACTTGCTTTCATATGGAATCACCACACTTTAAAATCTGTGTCTATCACTGAACAACTATTGAAGAATGGCCCCACTTTCGCGTCTGAGCGCTAATGATATGATTGTCTGTGGCCAATCACTGCCTAGTTTTATTTTCAATTCAAATTTCCTACCATAAAGTCATTTCAGTCATGCTTCAGTCAAGTATGGATGTTTATCTGTTAGTCTGTCCGTCTCTACTTGTGTTTCTAAAAAAAATGTGCTAGTTTTTTGAACCAACCTTTCTCTCCCCTCCAAAATTTTGTCGTTAAAAGTTATATTTAGACACAGCTACCGCTCAAAAACCCTCTCCTCCATACTAAGTAAATTTGAACACCTGCGTCCAAGGTCGTGTTTTTGTGTGCAAATTGCGACACTTTTTTATTCAACACAGTCTGTCGATGATGTGAACTACACTGTCTTTTGTCATTATCTTCAATATTATCTATCCGTTTGTAAAATTAAGACCATCTTAGTTCACTGCTCAGAATAGGCCATCCGGCCAGCTAATTTTTATATTCCTAACATTAATATTAAGAAAAAATTACTTTTTAATTTTTGTAATATTCCTAACATCTGCGTTTTACCGCTCCATTCAAATCAAAAGCTTGGTATCGCAAAAGCGTCCAATAAATGACTAAGGTGTCGAGTTGCGTATTATACTTTTCTCCGTTTCCCCCCCCAATTGGTCCCTTAGCTCTTGCCAGTCGAGTTCCCCTCCTGTCTAGCAAGTCAATTATTATGGAGGATGATGACCCGCGGTCTAGGCGATCATGTACATCAGCAGCCTACGCATTATGTTTTTATCCTTAAATGTTATCTTTGGAGGGATTTTACCGTTGTATCTCTGTCAATTTCACTACAGTATCCTCAAGCGAAACACAGTACTAGGTCAGTGCTGATCTCGGAGAACTAGGTGCTAAGTTCTCGATGTTGATGTACTATTAATTATTGACAATCGTTGGAGATCTATTTTATCCATTGGTCAAAGCGCTTTTAATCAAACAATCAATACTAGTAAACTCTCCAAGAGTGTAGGCCTTCAAACAACACAGGCCAAATCCTCCTGTCACGTGCCATCAGCTCAAGTTCTTTCCACATCTTCCTCCTTATTTTCACTTCTTTCTCTAGTTCACGTCTCCATGTGTTGTTGTTCTACCTCTGCCTGTCATTCCGTAGCGATTCCTTCGTAGAAATGTTGCCTACTGCAGTCATAGAACATGTTTCTCAGTGGTGGGTTTTTGGTTCTGCGAGGCCTTAAACAAGCGTGCAAGGCCCTAGGCAAATTTGAACTTGCTAGGCACTTTCTAAATAAATCCATGTTGTACCGACAAGCATAATTTGTGCGACAAGCCCCTAAAAGTCCAAGGCTTTACGCAAATGTTTGCCTATGCCTAAAACCGCCCCTGAAGGTTGAATTCGGTTAGAGTGTTATGTCGTTTCACCATTCTGTCCAAGCGCATGTCTCCACTAACGCAGAAAGTAGCATAGGGGTGTGAAATGGCTATATCGGGAAACTGTCCTCACTTAAGAACGTTTCCTTCAGAAAAAAATCTACCTGAAATGGTTCAGCATATGCCTGCGAAGTCTGGGTGTATTCTCTTGTACGACATTTTGCTATTGTTGTGACGATACGGTTGTGCGATCTCAAGTCCACTGCGGCAGGATTGCATTACATTCCCGTGCGAGTGTTATTTTCTTATTTTTCTCTCCCCTGTCATTATTATGTGGAATACTTTATGCACCATTGTTTTACTTTCTATGCTGCATCTAGTAGGGTGAAGTCTCTAACACTCCACACTCCTACGAAAGTATTTGCTATGGGACTGTCTTTATCTTGTTTACCACTCCTCAAACTTATTTACGTTCCGCCAGGTGAACTGGGGTATTATCGTAACAATACGCAGTCAGTATCGCCGGTCAGCGAGCGAGATTCTTATCATGAAAAGACGGTCTCGCCCGATCAACATCTATAGAAGCCAATATTGTCTGTCTGAGATAGTCGTCTGAGGTGGGCAGATTGCACAGGTGGTAGATGCGTTTACCGTTTCACGGGACCATCCCTGTGTGTGATTAGCACGATAATCTGTCTGGAGAGACAATATTGGCGATAGGTAGCATCTGGACATCAAATGAGTTCACAGATGGTGTTTATGAGTTGTGCACAGGATGCCGGCAGAAGTCTGACGCAACGATAGGACATCACTGTAAGAGGTAACGTGTGGATATTAAATTTAATATCTTGAAACACGTGAGGGTATTTTTCGAATTTGAAAACGCCCCTACCCACGTAGTGCTGAACGAGATTCGATTGGATTGGTTCATTTTGAAAAGCTGAAATATACAATGTATTTTATTGGCACACTAGTCGGAAGTGCAATATGTGATTTGCACTAAGATATATAGTGTGATGAAAACACAGACACAGATCACACACAGAGACTGCAGCGCAAAAGTCATATCGGTGACTCATAAAAGCCAGAAAGAAAAAGAAGACATTGGACTTAGAAATTCCACAACTATAAGATCGAGTAATGGGCAACTTTGGAATTCACAAGTAAACCCGCATTTTTAATACAAGACTGGAAAATTAAAGGGGCCGTGACTTTAATTAACATGACTGGAATCCTAGGAATTTGATCACAAGTCATAGAAGAATTTAACAAAAGTTTACCCAGGCCCAGGTGATTTCGCAGAACATCTGCCGTCAGAGGAATTAACTTTAATTTCCCAGATCAAGTCATAGAGGAATTAAACAAAAGTTTACCCAGGCCAGGATTTTGCAGAACACCCGCCGTCAGAGGAATTAACTCTGATTTCCAGACCTAAGTGATTTCGAAGTTTCTAATACAGAGATGTGTCCAGTCTATATCTGTGCAAGGAGATCGTGTATTCCCAAAATTTTGAAGCAATTGTAAACAATTTATTTACTAATGTAAATGTTACAGAATTATTGCTAAGTGGTTATATACACAATGGGCTGATCACCCGTTTGCCAGTCACTTCGATTACGGAAACAACAGCAAATGGGTTGATTTGCCGTTGCCCTAAAGACGCCACTAGGCGTGATGGGAAACAATGGCAAAGAAAACCTATCTGCTGTTGCCCTAAGACGCCACTAGGTGTAATGGCCACTGACTGCTTTGACGGTCGGTGGCTAAGGACGGAAGAAGAAGAAGAAGGTTATATACAAGGCTGGCAACCTCAGCATATGAAAATAGTATATGCATGAACCACTACTGCAAGAGCTGGTGATTGTTTCTAACTAGTCGTGCGGGAAACGCGACAGCAGATCGACCTCAGGCTCCGACGGGAGTAGTGATGAGTAATGAGTGATGATGATATTACATGTGCCTGAGGTGTAACGTATTATCTTGTGAGATTTATGTACCTTTTTTAATTGTAATTCAGGCAAATCACACTGGACAACAGCCAAAATGTATCCGAGACAAAAGTAGCTATTTTTAACTAATTTGGACATGCTAATCACGAATTTGAACTTAAAAATCGCGAATTAGCTCTAGATTTCAAGATCCAGGGAGGGGGGAGGGGGAGAGGGTCAGTAGGCTGGTGGCTTCACCTTCCCGACGCGAATGACCCAGTCCTTCTCTTTTCTATAGCCCTGGCGCGTGATTCCCCACGAGACGGAAAGCCTTGAGCGCCAAAAGGATAACGCAATCTGTAGCATTCATTGCAACCACATTTCCTCCTTGTCATCATTTGTGTTGTGGATTCTGTGAGTGCAGACGTGTCTTTCAAGATGCCTCGTGAATGTGTGAACAGAGCGGATTATTTTTGCTATATTTGCTGACAAATAACTTTGCTATCACAAAGGCGACCCATTACACCGATGATAAAGAAAGTTTACAGCCTTTATTTTGGTTGCGAGATCGGTGACCTAGACCGGTATTGAGCCCCACACATATGTTGTCAAACCTGTTCAACGAATGTGCGCTGCTGGTTGAACCGAAAAGGCCGATCGATGCGTTTTACAGTTCCAATGGTGTGGAGGGAACCGACAAACCGCCTTAATGATTGTTACTTTTGCATGACTCCTCCATTTGGACATGGTATTTCAAAGAAGAAAAAGCGGCATGTGACCTATCCGAATATTCCCTCTGCTATGCGGCCAGCGCCTCACGGTGAAGGATTTCCTGTTCCGGACCCACCAGAATCTTATACTCTGGATGGTGAAGAAGATAATAAGGCCAGTGGACATCCGTCACCAATGAAAGCATCTACATCAAGAAATCCTGATTTCTTGCCTAATGATGAGTCTGCACAGCCACATAAAATTACCCAGAGTGAATTGAATGATCTAGTGAGAGGTCTGGAATTGCCAGAAAATAAAGCTGACCTGTTAGGGTCCAGACTGCAGCAATGGAATCTTCTAGAAGAGAATGTGTATGTGTCTATGTTTCATGCTCGGCGAAAAGATATGCTTCCATATGTCAAAATCACAGATAACCTCATTGCGTGCGTTGATATAGTGGGTCTGATGACAGTACTACACATCAACTACAAAGACGATGATTGAAGGCTGTTCATTGATTCGTCCAAGTCGAGCTTAAAAGCTGTGCTGCTCCATAATTGCAACGTTTTACCATCTGTTCCACTCGGGTATGCAGTCCACATGAAAGAACGTACAACAACATGAAATAATTGTTACACACCATCAACTATGACAAGTATAAGTGGCAGATTTGTGGTGACCTGAAGGTTATTGCCATCTTAATGGGACTACAGCAGGGTTACACAAAGTTTTGCTGTTTCCTCTGTCTGTGGGACAGTCGTGCCAGGACTTCCTACTACAAGAAAAAGGATTGCCCCCACCGACAATCACTTGAACCGTGGAAAAAGAATGTACTTAACGAACCAGTTGTAGAATCCCACAAGATCTTGCTCCCTCCTCTCCATATCAAACTTGGACTAATGAAGAATTTTGTAAAGGCCATGGATCGTAATGGGGCATGATTTTTATACCTTCGTGATAAATTTCCAAGACTTAGTGAGGCCAAAATCAAGGAAGGTGTATTTGTCGGTCCATAGATACGTCAGCTCGTCCGAGATCAGCGTTTTGATGATATCCTCACAGGTTATGAAAAGTTAGCTTGGAATGCTTTCCAGCAAGTGGCTACAAACTTTCTAGGAAACAATAAGGCTGACAATTACTAGGAGCTTGTAGAAACCCTCTTGCAGCGCTACGAGAGACTAGGGTGCAACATGTCTTTGAAATTACACTCTTTACACTCTCATCTGGATTTCTTCCCTGCTAACTGCGGTGCTGTCAGTGACGAGCATGGGGAACGATCTCATCAGGACATTACTACCCTCGAAAAAGGTACCAAGGGAAATGGAGTGCAGCAATGCTAGCAGACTATTGTTGGACCCTTGTGAGAGATGCTTCAGAAACAAATTACAAGCGACAGGCAAAAAGGCGTCGCTGTGAATCATTTCCGCTATGAGCATTGTAGTAAGATCCCTTATACCCCGATCAAATATATAAAATATTACTGCTTATAAATTCAAAAAACTATAGAGATAAAATAGGGAGTAGTGTTCAACATCGTCACCATAGCCCGCCGTCATGTTGGTTCTAACAAGCAGTACGCCATAGTAAACGATACACAAAAACTGTTAGCTTTTCCCCTCTCCGCAATACCTATTTCCTCTACAATGCAAGCCTTTTGACAGACCGACATGCATAGTAGTTTCAAACGGAGTGATAGAATAAAAGAAACGGAGGAATGAAATGAGAGAAGGAAAAATGCAACCTTGACAAGCGTTGGTTTTTTTTGAATTTCAAACTAGGACGACAGGCGACAGCTGACGTCACAGACTTGCTTAGTCTAACACTAAACGCGAATGAATGGTTGGGAGTTTGAATAAAACTACTTGGCCATAGTTACGCTGTTTCTAGGGGCATATTTTTTCCCAAAAAGTTAAAGTGAAATAAAGCAGTAGTGTCTGCTATTGAATGAAAGGATACCCCACCGCTTGCCCCACCCCGTTCATTAGTAGCGCAGTTTGAATGGATAACCACTTAGATAGGGAGACGATTAGTATAAACACACAGACAGGCTCGCATTTCCTGTATACAGTGATAATATTTTCTGATGAAATCCTAACGCGTGGCGTCGTTTTGAAAACGAACGAGCAAGAGAGAGAAAATGTAAGTGGTGGATTTGCATGGAGGCATAATTGAAAAGATAGCTTATGCAGTGTGATACTAAAAGGGGAGAGAAAGGGTGGCCCAATGAAACCTAGATGAATAATATAATAAAAGCAAGGACAGTTGATAAATAAAATGCTAATATTTGTTTAATAGAAGATAATACTACCCATAATGTTATAATATTTTACAGTAAAAACGCTTAGATAATAACAGAATATGGTAAAGAGAAGACACAGAGACATACGCATTGTAGTCCTCACTCAACTTTGCCCGTAGGGGAAAAAGGGGGGTGGAACGGTACATTTTTGAAAGTGTAATTTATTTTCGGAGAGAAAAAAGAGGCTAGTGGGCATAACATAATTCGATTGGCTGTGGTAAAATAGACTAAGAGGAGTGATAAAAACGATTTGAAACCAGCATTAGTTGCCATTCGAAAATTAAAATCTCACCAGTAGTGTTAGCTTCAGGCGCAAGGAATACATGACCAGTGCCTTCGCTGTTCTGCATCAGTGGCCATCTGAATGTGCCCATTGATCGCCGATTAACCTACAAATTGTGTATTATTTCATTGATGCGGATTCTATCTTGAGACAATCAGTGAGCCACATACCAAAATATACGTACTCCTGAAGCTGCAAGCTCGAGGCAAAAACTACCTGTTTGCCTTTATTCTAAAGAGTCGGAAGCAGTATTCCTCCTTGGCGCATGTTAAGCCTCTGCTCTCTCATCCTCATTTGACGTTGCAGTCGGGAAGAAAGTGGTTGTGAGAAGGACATCACAAGTTCTACGACACAAAGTTAAGCCCAATTGTCCACGGGCGTGTGTTAGTTCATTTAACCATACTCTCCATCATTAATATATCAATTAGTTTTCTTGACGTGATGATACAAGTCGTTCCTCCGAAGCGTGTCCATTCATAGGAGGTATTGCTTCATCAGAACACTTTCAGTCAGGAACAATTTATATTAATAATAACAGACACAGTTGTTGTTTTAAATTACTTTGATGTAAATAAATTGCATTATCTTTTGAGTTTTAAACAGTCCTGTATCCCAGCCATTGACATACAGGCAAAATAAGTTGTAAAAAAGACTTTTATTCAAAATTTACTCAACGACTTGTTTAATTACTTGTTCATTAAGTTATAGGTGTAGTTGTTGTCATTTTATTAAAGGGTTACATTGCACTCCTATACGGCCTCCAGACACCCTTAGGGACCAGATAACGGATCATCCAGACACCATAACATATAATTAGGTTCAAAATATATAGCAGTTTGAGGTCGTAGTGGGGTAGCAGACAGGTACCCTGAGAACAACTTCATCAACAATTAGACTCAGGGACTTGCATAGCTGACCTCACATCTGTAGACAATTAATACTTAAATGTTTAACATCAAAACCCACCACATATATTGGGATGCTCGCTCCGGGATTTCAAAATTGTAAAAGTAAATAAGTGTGGAGAGTTATGTGAACTATCACTGCCCATTGTTATTGTGTTAATTATAAATATTTGTTGGTTATTTTAATTAGTTAATCATATTTAGTACTAGTTATAGAATGGCGGACTTGCCCAAATTTAGATCGGCTGCTATGCAGGCTGCGAAATACATGGGAATGGAGGGGCAAGGTCTGATTGCATACGTAACAGCAGAATGTGATAAGTTTATTGAACGAGAAGATAGGAGGTTAGCCGAAGAAAGGAAATTAGAGGCTGACAGATTAGCGGAGGAGAACAGAATTCTATTAGAAGATGCTAGGGAAGCTAAAAAATTAGAGGCTGAGAGGGAGGCTGAAATAAAAAGGTTGCAGTTGGAGGAAAAGAGATTGGAGCCGGAGGCTGCAAAAGAAGAAAAGAGATTGGAGGCTGAGGCCAAGAGATTGGAGGCTGAAAGGGAGGAAAAACGATTACAGAGGGAACATGAGCTACGACTAAGGGAGTTGAAGTTGCAAGGCCATGCTCCTGAAAATGGTAAAAGCCCATCCACCTCCGACTCTGCTGCAAGCCAGGTGGCCTCCAACTCAGCCATGAGTTTTCATTTAGACCCTTGTGTCGAAAAAGATGATGACATAGAGTCATTTTTAAGCAGATTTGAGACACTAGCTACAACGTATGGGTTAGAAAAAGAAAAGTGGAGTCTGAAAGTATCTTAGGGGCTTAGGGGAACCTCGTATGAGGTATATTCTAAGTTGAGTAAGGACAATCAGGAAGACTATGACATTCTAAAACAGGCTCTCCTGATTAGGTATGAAAAGAATAGTGAATTTTACCGGAAAAAATTTAGAAATGCTAGACTACTTACTGGGGAGACTTACCACCAGTTCTCTGCACGCCTAGAGACATACATGGAGAAATGAACTGCTCTGGGGAAAACCCAAGATTTAAAGGAAATGATTATGATGGAGCAGTTGAGAGAGTCCATGGCTCCAGACCTGAGAAAATTTCTCACGGAACAGAGTGCTGAGAGACTGGGGGAGATCTTAAATGTAGCTGAACGATATCAGGCAGCCAAGTCTGAGATAGCAGGAATGAAGAAGAAGCAAGTAGATCATAATAGACCACCTCCAGACCAAGATGAATATTATAATCATAATAGGGAACAAAACCCAAGAGGTAAACCCAACTATGATAGGCCAAATTATGACCAACGTGATAGGAACCCGCAGTTAAATGAAAGAAAACCTTTTAATCAAGACAGAAAATGGTGTAAAATTTGTAGGATGCAAAATCATAACACAATTGATTGTGGTAGGAAAGTTCCACCATATCGCGCTGCATGCATGATAACAGTGGACAAAGGAAGAAAGAAGGACTTGCCTACAAAACAGCATGAACCTCATCATCCCCCACCTGTGAAGAAGTAGTATGTAATGGGGCCACCATAAGGTGCCTTTATGATTCTGGATTGGAATATGACTCTATTGTGAGTGCAACCCTGGTGCACCCAGACCAGTATACCACGGAGAAAGTGGAGATACAAGGGGCCCTAAAGGGAGTAGCCACCATAACACTTCCCGTAGCCAACATAGATGTCAAGACTAGGTACGTGGAAGGAGTGATTAGAGCTGCAGTGTGTGACGACCCTAACTACCCGCTGGTGTTAGGAAGTAAATATGTCTTTCTAGGGAGCCCAGTAAAACCTGTGGTAATGGCCACGCTCCAGGTCAGATCGACCCCTAGTAAGGAGAAGATCCACTAATACCATTTCCTCGTGACCAGTTGGAAAAGGCCCAGGTAAAAGACAAATCACTAAAACCTTGTGTTGGCAAAGTGCCACATAGCCATCATACTCCTAAGAAAGGAGAATTCTATTGGAAGGATGGACTGCTCCACAGGAAGGCGGGAGCAGGACCCAAAAGTTATGGACAGTTAGTTCTGCCATGGATGTATAGGAAACGAGTTTTGGACATAGGAAGATTGGCACCACGCGTCAAAGGACAACAGTGAGATTTTTCTGGCCAGGCATAGCTGAAGACATTAAAAAATTTGTTGAGGCCTGTGACCAGTGCAACAAGGTAAATTCCACAGGGTGGAAAAATAATAATCAGATGCAAGAAAAGCATTGTAGAAAACCTGGGCCGGAAAAAAAAAACAAGACAGCCCACACGTTGGGAAAATTATCAGGACCTAAACAAGCCCAACGGTGAACAGAGACCTGAACCTAACAGGAAAAATAAAACTAATAAGGTAGACACAGTGAATAGGCAGGCACCTTTTCCCACCCAGTCTTCCCCAAAAACATTTAGATTGGCATCTCTGCGTATGGCACCCAGAGAAAACAAACAAAGACCAGTCATCCTCGGCTCAATTTGAAGCCGCATTCCGGGAGCTGGCGAAAATTGACATTGAGGATAATCGGCAAACAGTGAAACCGAAACCAAATGTTAACATTAGAAAAGTGGGAGCGGACGGTTGAGCAACTGGGAAAATGTAATGCTTACGTCACAATATGGCTATTAATTTAGCATGAAAAGGGCACCGGTGACAGTGGTAGTCAACTGACCCTATCCAATCCATTTGGAAGTATTGTACGGACATTGGATTGAGATCACCCACATATTATAGCAAGGCTATAACGGGCGAATTGATTTCTGAGGCAGAAATTCATTTCCCCACATATTATATGTTATTTCACCAAATTGTCGTTAGGCGGAGAATACAGTTGGTGAATATGGCCTCCATTTGAGGGGCGCATTATAGAATCCTACATGAATATTAGTAGAGGGTGTCTCCAAATTCAAGTCAAGCCAGAGTGCAGACCACTAGATGGCTGCGTGCACATCGGAGAGGAGCACATTGAATTCATATGTTGCTTTTTGGATGGAAATTGCTCCGAGTGTTTATCCAGGCTGATAAGAGAATTATTGGATCCTCTACTTAACTCTGCTATCACCATGTTATAGATTCATTCCTCATAACGATTGCAAACTTGAGGAACATCTAAGAAACCTCTGGCCATGTCATGGGATAGACTCAGAGAAGAGAAATGGTGAATATTGATTGATACTCAACATTAGACAGGCAGTAGCACCTGCAGCTGTGTTATTAATCAAACTGCAATAGTCTTGGATTGCAGAGGTCAGAGGCAGATTTCTTGAGTAGTGCCTACTTTGAATGACCCCACTGCAGAAATCCATGGGTATACCAAGGGCAGAGTAAAGCCTAGTGAGCTAATTTGATCTATGTGTATCACGGATTATAAACTTGCATCAGTATGCATGTTTTTAAGTGGGGAGATATGTGGTAAGATCCCTGATACCCCGATCAAATATATAAAATATTACTGCTTATAAATTCAAAAAACTATAGAGATAAAATAGGGAGTAGTGTTCAACATCGTCACCATAGCCCGCCGTCATGTCGGTTCTAACAAGCAGTATGCCATAGTAAACGATACACAAAAACTGTTAGCTTTTCCCCTCTCCGCAATACCCATTTCCTCTACAATACAAGCCTTTTGACAGACCGACATGCATAGTAGTTTCAAACGGAGTGATAGAATAAAAGAAACGGAGGAATGAAATGAGAGAAGGAAAAATGCAACCTTGACAAGCGTTGGTTTTTTTTTAATTTCAAACTAGGACGACAGGCGACAGCTGACGTCACAGACTTGCTTAGTCTAACACTAAACGCGAATGAATGGTTGGGAGTTTGAATAAAACTACTTGGCCATAGTTACGCTGTTGCTAGGGGCATATTTTTTCCCAAAAAGTTAAAGTGAAATAAAGCAGTAGTGTCTGCTATTGAATGAAAGGACTCCCCACCGCTTGCCCCACCCCGTTCATTAGAAGCGCAGTTTGAATGGATAACCACTTAGATAGGGAGACTTACTTACTTAGTCGTTCCCCTTCTACCGTGAGGTGTAGAGGTTTGGAAGAGAGAGCGCCAGACTATCCCATCGGCTGTCTTCCTCCTGGCCTGGTTCCATTCTAGTCCTCGGTCCTTCAAAGATTGTCTAATGTTGTCCTCCCAGCGGACTCTGGGTCGTCCTCGGGGTCTGGATCCTTGGCTCTTTGTTTCCCATGCTTGTCGTGGTATCCGATCTTCTCCCATTCGGCAGACATGGCCGAACCACCTTAATTGGGACTGTTCTACTTGGGTCTGCAGAGGGTAGGATTTAAGGCCTTGGCGTATCGTCTGGTTGCGTACCATGTCTCTTCTTGTTACTTCAACCACCTTCCTCAGATACCTCATTTCTGAGGTTTGGATCTGGCTTTTATGGGTTGTAGTCATTGCCCATGACTCGCATCCATATGTCAAGACTGGGACATAGGTGGAGCGGTATACAGCCATCTTCGTTTTCTTACCAACCTCTCTCTTTCTGAGGAATCCTCGATTTATGGCCTGAAAAAGTCTCCCAGCTGCTGCTTTTCGAGTGGCCAACTCTTCTTTGATGCCTCCCTTTCGGTCTATAATAGCTCCGAGGTATTTAAAGTGGTCGACCTGCTCCAGGACCTGTTCTCCCAGCTTAATCTGATGTCTTCTTTCTTCTCGTGATATTACCATGGATTTTGGTTTAGAGCTGCTTATGACCATCCCTCTCTTCTCCAGCTCTTCCTTCCAGACTTGCAGGTTGGATTGGAGATGTGCCTCTGATTTAGCAATCAGTGCAATATCATCAGCAAATGCCAGCTCCAAAATATAGACCTGTCTCATCTTCCAGTACCCCACTGAATACTTTCTTGTTCTCTCCTTACATGCCTTGATGACATCGTCCATAAGGAGTATGAAGAGGTAAGGTGATAGGATATCACCTTGTCTTACACCAGTGGTGGTCCTGAACTCTTCTGACTTATGGTTTGCTGTCCTCACATAATTTCTGCAAGACTTGTAGAAGCTCTGTATAGCATGAATCAGAGGTGCTGGAATATTCTTCCTTGCCAAACAGTCCTAAAGTTTGCTCCAAGGGACCCTGTCAAAGGCCTTTTCCAGATCTATGAAACAAATACATCTCACTCTTATACTCAAGGGCCTTTTCACTCGGCTGTCTGAGTGTGAAGATTAGGTCTTGAGTACTTCGGTTTGCTCGGAATCCGCACTGGACCTCATCCAATTGGGGCTCAGCTAGGCGTCGGAGTCTCTGCTCTAGGATTCTAGAGTAGATTTTACCAGGGACACTGAGAAGGGATATGCTTCTATGGTTTCCACACTGTCGATTGTCACCCTTTTTGAAAATTAGTGTTATGATGGCAATCTCCCAATCCTTTGGTATGGTCTTGTTGTACCACGCTGCCTGTAAAACCCTTAAGAGTAATAGGTCGCCTGTTGCTCCCATGAACTTAACCATTTCTGGTGTTATACCATCATGCCCTGCTGCTTTGCCCATCTTGATTTTCTCCAGTGCTGCCTTCAGTTCTTCCATCTTTATGTCGTCTTCACCATCATTGGTTTTCTCTTCTGTGCTAGTGTTTATCATTTCTGATGCTTCACCATGCTCACCATCCAAGAGTTCTGAGAAATATTCTTTCCATCTTTCCATTATTTCCTTCGGGGCAGTAAGCAATTTGCCTTGCTTGTCCTTTATAAATTTGAGAGGGCATTGTTTTTCCTTCCTCGTGTTCTTTAGGGTTAGATAGGGAGACGATTAGTATAAACACACAGACAGGCTCGCATTTCCTGTATACAATGATAATATTTTCTGATGAAATCCTAACGCGTTGCGTCGTTTTGAAAACGAACGAGCAAGAGAGAGATAATGTAAGTGGTGGATTTGTATGGAGGCATAATTGAAAAGATAGCTTATGCAGTGTGATACTAAAAGGGGAGGGAAAGGGTGGCCCAATGAAACCTAGATGAATAATATAATAAAAGCAAGGACAGCTGACAAATAAAATGCTAATATTTGTTTATTAGTAGATAATACTACCCATAATGTTATAATATTTTACAGTAAAAACGCTTAGATAATAACAGAATATGGTAAAGAGAAGATACAGAGACATACGCATTGTAGTCCTCACTCAACTTTGCCCGTAGGGGAAAAAGGGGGGTGGAACGGTACATTTTTGAAAGTGTAATTTATTTTTGGAAAAAAAAAGAGGCTAGTGGGCATAACATAATTCGATTGGCTGTGGTAAAATAGACTAAGAGGAGTGATAAAAACGATTTGAAACCAGCATTAGTTGCCATTCGAAAATTAAAATCTCACAAGTAGTGTTAGCTTCAGACGCAAGGAATACATGACCAGTGCCTTCGCTGTTCTGCATCAGTGGCGATCTGAATGTGCCCATTGATCGCCGGTTAACCTACAAATTGTGTATTATTTCATTGATGCGGGTTCTATCTTGAGAAAATCAGTGAGCCACATACCAAAATATACGTACTCCTGAAGCTGCAAGCTCGAGGCAAAAACTACCTGTTTGCCTTTATTCTAAAGAGTCGGAAGCAGTATTCAGACGTTGCAGTCGGGAAGAAGGTGGTTGTGAGAAGGACATCACAAGTTCTACGACACAAAGTTAAGCCCAATTGTCCACGGGCGTGTGTTAGTTCATTTAACCATACTCTCCATCATTAATATATCAATTAGTTTTCTTGACGTGATGATACAAGTCGTTCCTCCGAAGCGTGTCCATTCATAGGAGGTATTGCTTCATCAGAACACTTCCAGTCAGGAACAATTTATATTAATAATAACAGACACAGTTGTTGTTTTAAATTACTTTGATGTAAATAAATTGCATTATCTTTTGAGTTTTAAACAGTCCTGTATCCCAGCCATTGAGATTCAGGCAAAATAAATTGTAAAAAAGATTTTCATTCAAAATTTACTCAACGACTTGTTTAATTACTTGTTCAATAAGTTATATGTGTAGTTGTTGCCATTTTATTAACATAACATTGCATTATACCCTAGACACTTAGCCAGATAACATCCAGACACCATAACATATAATTAGGTTCAAAATATATAGCAGATTGAGGTCGTAGGGTGGTAGCAGACAGGTACTCTGAGAACAACTTCATCAACAATTAGACTCAGGGACTTGCATAGCTGACCTCCCATCTGTAGACAATTAATACTTAACTGTTTAACATCAAAACCCACCACAAGCATTATTATCATATGGTATATATGCACATGTGTAAAAATTTGTTTTATGGATATTTAAAAAAACTACAGCTAATCTTGTGTTTTAACGGCCATTTTCATATTCAGCAGCCCAAACAACATAAAGGTAACGTAGTTTAATCTCAGATACACACAAAAATTCAATATTTTTTTCCAGTGTCATTATGCACGCACTCCAGACGCAATTTCCTAGTTATCTTCCAAAAGGATATTGGTGCATTTTCATCATATTCCCTGAGTTACACTGTGTGCTCGGGAAATTTAGTTCTTCTGAGAGGTTAACATTGGTGGGTGCAGCGCTTGACAATGGGCCTGTTAGTTTGCGGCGAACAAATGTAATTAGCAGTCATTTGTTTCTTTCTATTTGTCTAAAGTTTGTGGTTACAAGCCATCAGACAATTTGTGGTATTCACGCCGCTATTGTGAGTGAACAGCATCCACCTTAACCGCTTACAGTGGAAGAGAGTGCGGAGAAGGCTTCCGTCATCACAGAATTGATGAACCACAGCTGCAGGACTCATCTGGAGTTAAGTTTTATTGTCACAGGCAACAGCAAAACACGGACATTGATAGCGCCTCGAACCACCCTCTGTGAAGAAAAATTTAATTTACCTTTCACCCCCATTTAATCCTTATTTTAACTTGTTGAACTAATTAACTAATAAATTTGTTGTATGTTATTTTAAACTAAACAAATAATTGTTTATTCAGTCATTAGAAGTATGAAAGAAAACTTATGAGCAAGACTATTTAATATTACACACACACACACACACATATATATATATATATATATATATATATATATATATATATATATATATATATATATATATATATATATATATATATATATATATATATAGAGCCATTACGTAAAAGATGGCGTTCGTTGGATTACACCAACTGGGGGCTTAATGGGCCAGAACCATTGCTTAAACCCTTCACAAAAGGCGACGGACCAGATAATAAGTTAACAAATTGCTCAGCCCTAAGCAGCTTTTGTTCTTGACTTCTGGGAATATCTTGTTAAAGTTCCCTTAAGGTAGAAGTATCATTAATCTTCTATCTACATCTCTGCCAAGATTAATCATGCGCGCAGGTAGATACCTTGTAAGCCAATATTAGATACTCTTGAGTTTTGGTCTCTGTTGGACCACTAACTGCAAAGCAGGGGAGGCAATCCGTGAAAATTGTTTAAAACATAACCAAGTAGACAGGTACTTAGCAGCAACTGGTTAGCCACAGTCTATTGTTTGCTAGTAGGTTAAGGAAAAATAATGGTGAGGCGCGTCGAATGTTGTTTTTTTCTAAGAGTTTAACCGAAGGTGATCAGCGAAATACATGGAGTGTGCTTGTTCATTTTTCTTATTCTTCTTCGTTCGCCCTCATACTTCCACATTAATGACGTTAATAAAGGCAGTTATCAGCTCAAGGTCCCTGACATCTTAACTCTTTGACTCCGCAATTATGTTCCACCCTGTGCCATAATTTTAATTCATGATAGACTAAAAACAACGCTCAGAGAGTTGTTTTGGCACCGGTGTCAAATCTAACCAACGCTCTGAGCGTTGTTCCGGAGTCAAAGAGTTAAAACAGTTTTGCGTGGAGAGAAGTGGGTTGGTGCTATATGCTACTCAATTCACCGCTGTACGTTGAGCATTACTGCAGCAGATATTCGGTTGTCACGGGGCTGATGCCGCCGGTGCAAAAATCTGTTGTACCAACCCTGTACTTGTGGTATAGATGGTATCTCAATCTGTCGTGTGCTTTTCTGACGGTGGGATCCCTCCTGATGATCAGATTGCCTCCTGTTGTATAGAGTTTCCTATCATGAACAGTGAGATAAACAGAGCGTGCGGAACTCCAAGGAATTACGGGGAACTGTCGCAACAATGGTGCTTCAAAAAGATCCTTCATATGAAATCGTCTGTGATTGTAACAAAAGTATCGCTATGTTAGTAGATATTTTGTTTCTGCAAAGCAGTTTGGAGAAACACCCTGTAAAAAATGTGGACTCATATCTTGGCAGCAATGTTTGGAAGCTGGGGGTTGGGGCGGGGGGAGGCAGACATTAATGTCCTGATAAGACAAAAGGGAACATTAGCGTTCATTGCACATAGGAAATATATTACAATCCAAAGCCATTTAGTACAATACAAAAATAAGAATCGTTAGCTCAAACGTCAATGCTGTCCTATTGTGTAGCTCTGAAATTTGGAGGAAAACTAAAACAGCAGATTATAGACTTTCATAACTGGGAACTTAGTAAAAATCGAAGGAGTATGTTGAGGTATGTTTGCCGATTCTATAACGGTATACATTTTTTTTTCAGCTTCGTTACCACCAAGCCGACTTGTACCTTTTTTTTTAATAAAAATATTTGTCCGCAGTAACAGCAGGATGTCAACACTTTAAGCCACATCATCACCATACACAGCTACCATCTCCACAACGAAGGTCGACTGTAATGGATCTCCAACCGTTTCTGTCTCTTGTCTTGATTATGCACTCTGATAAACTCTGTCCTGTCCATCTCTTGATTTTTATCTTATCACTTTTAGCGCTGTCTTCCTCTTTACACGTTTGTCTTCTACTATGCTTTCCATTATGGCATTCAGAAAGATGATATGTACTTTTAAATATTCAAAATATTTGAACTATCTAATTTTGATCTCCTTCATTAATTGTCTTTTGATTCCTAGGTTTACAAACTAACGTGTATCTCTTTAAAACAAATCTGGTCGGTAACTGCAGGATGTGTGCACATTCTAAACCACCGTATGGATACCACGACCAGGCGTCGGGAACCTTTCCGTGACAAAGAGCCAAATATTTAATTTTGTCTCCATTTTAACAAACTGAAGAGCCGCATGAACAAAAATTCACATGGTATCCCTCGTTCACTAAGAGTTAAGTAGTAGAGAGCCGAGAGCCGCACGAGATGGCTCAAAGTGCCGCATGCGGCTCGCGAGCGGCGGGTTCCCGACCCCTGTCTTAGATTAATATTCCTACTTACTGTTAAACGACCAGGCTCAGGCTAAGAGCATACTCTGGTAATCAAAATAAGCCTTCCCATGGGCAGAATAATATTTTCCAATGAACTCATGTATTATATCTGGATATCATTTTGTCTGTAATTATCTGCTTCTTTGGCGTGACGCATTCCTAGCTGCTTCTCAAATGTACAGTTTTCGCGTATGTTATTGTGTAATTCAAAGTAAAAAATTGTCTTGGATGTCTTTCAAATATTGACGTAGAAAACAAACGTAGATGAAAGATTACTCACTGACACACTGACAAAGTATCCCTGTACACCCTAATTTCTTCGAATGACGCACTTGCGTCGGACAAACAAACAAAAGGGTTTTGTTATTTTTCATAATAATTTTGTGTCAGATGTTGGCTGTCAGAAATGAATATTCGTCACGCATATTAGTGCATTGTTGTGTTGAAATTATAGCGACATAAATATGCGTCCATAGACGTATGTTACACAAACAATGAACATATAAAAACTCAGATAAAGAAATATAATTGAAAATAATCAGAGCCGTTGCTACACGTTTTTGTCTGTAGGACATAGAATTATCAGTTGTGCATTCTTCCTTCGCGATAACATAGACGAGGACATTTTTTTGTTCCAATGAGAATGCACCCTGCATCTCTTTGAGATCAGGGAGGCGATTTTGTCCCTTGACCACGGCCCTGGAAACAATATTACTAGTTCATTGTTACCAAAGTTATTAAAAGCCAGGCGAAATTCAGTCATGTATACTAGACAAGACAATGATAAAGATGGAGCGAAATGGAAACAGAGGAAGACACAAGGGAATGTTCTAGGATGGCGGGAACAGATGGCTGGAAAAAGTATTATTGTCAAGTACAGGAATGCTCTATAGAAAGGTGGTTGTAGAAGAACTGGTCGTAAGGGAATACGCTGACAAAATGACCTGGGAAAAGCAATAATTTCAAATACAGGAGTGATCGATAGAAAGGTGGTTTGAGGGGAACTTGTCGTCATGGAATAAGCTGACAAAATGACCACGGATAAGCGTTAGTTTAATGTACAGTAATGCACAACAGACAGGTGGTTGTGGAGGAACTGATCGTGTACCCACAAAGTACGACAAACGAAGAGGGTGATGATGATGAGATGTTCAGACATTAGCTGGTGCTATTAAAATTTTTTGTGATCTAATAACTCCATAACGTCTCCTTGTAGACCCAAGCACCACTCTTACGATCCACCTCATGTATCGTAGTTTTCCACTTTCGCTGCTGAGGATCTAAACATTGCAGAACCCTGGTGTTAATTAAGCATCGGGCATTCAGACAGGTCGAAAATATTTAACCCTTTTGGTGGCTCATGCACCGCTAGCATCTTATTACATTGTAATTAAATAAACAGTTGCTAGTGATATCTCACAGCTGTGTTAAAAACGAATACTACACAATATACACTAACTCAAGCACTAAGTACATAAACATAACAATAATTATTGTATTCAGTCAAGATTTCGTTCAACTGAGCATAAGGCGGTCAGTCTATTTTCAGTGCAAATTGATTCAACCCAAGATGTGGCCTGGTCCACGTCAGTGTGTAATTTTTGTTCAATGAGGTTTCGGGTGACAAGATCAAATAATGACTCGTGCGTCTTGTGAAGTATAATTATTCCAGTGCTAAGAGTGAATAAACCTTTCCGAGAAAATAAGTATCAGATGTTGATAATCTACGGCAAGGTACTGGAGACTCATATGAGGAGACAGCCAATATGAGTGCCAGCTACTGTGGATTTCATACCTTGATGAATGAAACACGACACATTAACACCCACACCTGGTGTTACGCACATGAACTTAATCTCGTAATTAGAGCGTGTGTTTCATTAGTCTGTCGCACTGAGTTTTCTAAGACAGTCTCCTGTTGTTTTCAATGAGCCGTATGACAGGGTAACAGTTTTGAACGATCAAATAAAGGTCAAGACTGGAAGCTTCATAATTAGCAGAATGGACCAAAACTGGACATAACCAGGTGGTCTGGTAGGGCAGAGCCGTTTGAAAACTCTCTGTAAGTTTTGGCAACAATTCAGTCAAACTAATTATGTTCACCCGATGCCATCACAAGAACAGCTATGCTATGGACCCCTGAAGGAAAACGAAAGAGAGGCCGACCAAAAACAACTTGGCGGAGGACTGTGGAGGCTGAGATGCATAGAATGAAACAGAGTTAGGGCACTGTACGAAGGATGGTCACCGACCGAGCAAAGTGGAATCAATTTGTTGTTGCCCTACAAGACGCCATCAGGTGTGATGGCCACTGACTGCTTTGACGGTCGGCGGCTAAGGATCAAAGAAGAATTATGTTCAGACCTGCTATGAATGCTGAACCTTGCCAGTGAATCTACAATTTTCTGAAAATCGGAACGTTATGATGTGCAGAAGCTAAGTGAAAATATTTGAAATTACGAGATAGTCTTGGTGGCGTTTCAGTGTATATGCAAAAGAAAGAATTTAATTAAATGTTTTAGGTTATGTTTGTTTTGTTTTATGCCGTTCGTTTGCTTCTGTTAATAATACAAAATAATTTTAGTTTAGCTCGGAAACTAAAAAACAAAGCTGTGTATACAAGGTATGTGTCTTCGACACTACTACCCTGTATCTGAATATATATGATGTTCTGGCTTGGATGTGATGCAGACATGTTGAATAGATAATGGGGCTGTTACACGAATAGACGGAACTTCTCGAGAGTTCACTTGCGTACACAAAACAGCAACACACATTTCATTTAGTCACTTGAAGGAAGAACTGGCTACTGAAAATATTTCTATCAGCATCATCTTTCCTGAGGTTCGTTAAACCAGAATGGCACTTTGGGAATAAGGTAGACTAGTGCATAATAAAGTGACCTCCCGGTTAAATGCCAGGGCGTTACATGTACATAGACCAAGCCAAAACTACATGCTGTAGTACTTTCATATCCCAAACCGCAATGTCTTTTATATTTGAACATGAGACCTAATTAAACCGGCCTTCCCTGTGTCTAAGTTGAAAGGAGCGCGCCTCGACCAAGCGGGACAACATTTATATTGAAGAAAAACATGCTAAAGTCACTCTAAAATATTACTAGTCTAAAGGTAAATTTTACCGACATCAGAATACCAGACCAAAGGTCTTTCTTTATCGGGACATACGCCCTAACATACCTGATGGACCCTGTGTCTAGCTAGGTTGAACAGTGCGCGCCTCGCCAAAACGAGGCAACATTTAATTTACTTTTTACTTCTGAAATATGTATCAGAGATCGATTTAAAACGTTGGAAATTTAATGTCACAATATATTATATATGATGATACCTCTGGGAGTATCTTCTAATGGAAATGTTTCCATCAAATTTGCCTCCAGAACATTTCAGGAAGTGCCAACCACCCCGGGACAATTGATCTGAAAGTAATTGGTGAAGCCTTGATGAATTTGACACTGTGGCACTGCATGAACAGCGTGTAATCTTGGCATCTAGCTACAGATACTTTATCCTCGTGTAGCACCCGGTAATCCCAGAAGAGACAAAGAAAGAATTAGACGACTGCTCTATCAGGCATGTCGTAGAAGGCAAATAATAGGAAATTGTGTATGGAGCTGACACCCTTATCATGTAAAATTTAATTGCTGGCAAAACCACCGCTGCCAAAGCGTGTACATGTTTGGGGCGAGCTTCATGTGGGATCAGCTAGAGTGGTGACTCTACGCTCCCTAATTTGCGTAGACGTCAATGATGATGACAACTAGGACTAGGATTTTAATGACCTAAAAACTGTTAGAAAATGTTGTATTAAAAATTTATTTATGACCCAAAATAATATAAAAAAATACCCTATAAAATGTAAAAAATTACCTAAAACCACAACTTCCTTTTTTTTTATTTCCAGCTAAACTAAATTTATTTTCTATTATTAAAACAAGAAAATGAACGACCTAAAACAAAACAACAATAACCTAAATAAATGTAATTCTATTGTATTTTTGCTGTTACTTGCGCCACACTGAAATTCTTTGTTACTAAAAAAAAAAAAAAAAATGACCAATAAAACAAAAATAAGGAAAACAAACATTGAAAAAAATTGACATCTCCATTGTTAAAGTTTCTGTGCTAAACTGAAAGTCTATTTTATTAACCAAAAAACGTGCAGTCTAACACACACACACACACACACACACACACACACACACACACACACACACACACACACACACACACACACACACACACACACACACACACACACACACACACACACACACACACACACACACCACACACACACACACACACACACACACACACACACACACACACACACACACACACACACACACACACACACACACTCACGCACACGCACACGCGCACGCGCACACGCACACGCGCACGCGCACACGCACACGCACACGCACACGCACACGCACACTCACACGCACACACACTCACACACACACACACTCACACCCACACCCACACACACACACCCACACACACACACACACACTCACACACACACACACATAAAAAGACACCTTAAGAATGCTCTTTAAATTTTCATAGTTTCAGTGCCAAACTGAAAATTTTATTGTTATTAACACAGTAATTCAATATTTAATAGTAAATATTAGCACACACACACACATATAAACACACACACGCACACACACAAACACCCGCACACAAAAGACATACAATTACAACTGAATATTTTTACAGCTTCTATGGCAAACTGAAATTTCGTGTTTAATGAGTTCAGAATTACAATGCGGAATGATAACCATGTACAGATTTTAACAAGAGGATGATTTTCTATTGTCTGCCAACAAAGCTATAAACACTGAAAGGCTCCTTTCCACTACTCCAGACACCGCAGGAGCATACTTCAAATAAACTACGTATATTGGCTCTACGTCCGCTGACAATTCACCAAGGGTAAAGTTTTTACCCGATAGCACATCTGAAAATAAGCACAGCTTTTCATATCTCGTCGGCGTCTGTGGCCTAATGGATATGAACGCAGTTTCATAATCCAAATATACCAGGTTCGAAACTGCTGCAGGCGGTTTGGTAGCAGATCGCTTTGTGTGGATTTTTAACAATGGTATAAGCGCCGTACCGTTCAGAAAGCAATGGCAAACTACTGAATGAAAAAATTACCTAGAAAAATCAAAAACAGCCAATAAATCTGAGGTTGATTGCCACGTCCTGTAAAGGATAAGCAACTAACTTTTCATATCTCACATTTTTGTTTCAGACGTACTAAGCTTTCTTCTGTACAGTTTTTCCCACGTCTTCATTCACGCTGTCTAAGTCATTAACCATTTTCGTCATCAAAAATGTATCTGATCCACTATAGAACTACTGACTTCTTCAATGAAGTAATGGCACTAGGCACACATCTAAAATTGAAATTTGTGTAGGAAAATTTGCTAGCAACATTTGTTGTCATGGGCTTATGTAAAATTATTAAACAGCATGGGGAAAACAGTCAAGTAAAGACATTTGTCAAAAAAAAAAACAACAAAAAAAAATTAATAAGAACACGTTAACACTAAATAAATGCCTACAGTTATTGACAGTGCCAAAGTATGCAAAATAATGACAAAAAAAATAATAAAAAGCAAAAAATGCTTCGAAATGACGGATAAATCCGGAAAAATGCGTTAACATGTAGAAATTGGCAAAAAATGCAAAATAATGCCTTAACACAGGCTCTTAAATCAGCTTAGATTTTTTATAAAAACATATATATATTAAACTGAGCAATGTTTTAGTTAGACTAAATTTTAAAAAAGAAAAAAAAAATTTAAACATAGGCTTTTAATGCACTAAAAAGCCACAAATAATTTTTCAAGGAGTTTATAGCTTGCAGTAAAAAAATGTAACGTCAAATTGACAAAACGCCTGGGGCGCTGATTCTACATGAAATTAACTTCTGCTTTATACTTCATTACACACTTATGGATAAAATACTCGTTTATGATAAGCGCTTAAGTGCCCCAGGCTTTTTGTCAATTTGATGTAAAAGTTTTTGACTGCAAGCTATAAACTCCTTGAAAAATTATTTGTGGCTTTTTAGTGCATTAACAGCATGTGTTTAAAATATTTTTTATTTTCTTCTTTTTAGTGTTATTTTTGTTTTGTTTTTAAATCTAAGTCAAATGTAATCGATCTTCTATTGGCATTATCAATTTGCGATAAACGAGTCCAGAGCACAGGAGGCGGATTTCATTATTCAGTATATTACACGGACAGTTACTTTTTTTTTGTTTTAATAATTTTTTAAATTTTGGTAAGAGTTGTAAATTACATTTTTTTTAAAATGTAGTTGTCAGTTGTGTGTGTGTGTGTGTGTGCGTGCGTGTGTGTGTGTGTGTGTGTGTGTGTGTGTGTGTGCACGCTCGTGCGATAGTGTGTGTGGAAACAGGTGGGGGTAGAAGTTTCAGTATTTCTCTCAAGAAAGACAATCTTTTTGGAAAGAATACATCTAGATTATTTGCAGTTATCGCCCATTTCAGTGATGATACATTACAAACAAACAAACAATTAATATTAATTTTAATTTTATTAATTTTATTATTTTTACGACTGATTATTGTATTGTCATGGGTATACACAACTATGCCAAGTTTCAGAGCTATTGCTCATCTGTAAGTGATTGAAAAATCTCTTGCAAGATTTGAAGGTGACAAGAGAGGGACAAGAGAGTGACATACGTTGCAAGCTAAAGAAAATCCTGTAAAAAAGAGATGCAAAAACATTCAAATCCTACCCCTTATGATGTCTGACATGTTAAAATGCGCGTAAAGATGAAGCTGAAGCTGAAATAGAAGCAGGAATTGACTTATATACTGAAATCTCTTGAGTGACGTGTGCAAGGAATGTCCTGTATAAACTATATAACTGGTGCCAGTACAAGTTGTCTGTGACAATTGGTACACGTCTTTCAAATATTTGCTCTCATTAAGTATTATACAATGCTTGGGGTTGGCTACCTCATGACGTAAAACAAATTGAAACAAAAACTACTACTGCATGGACACATGACTGCTTTAGTGCAAGCTTCCAATAAGAGGATAAGCTCAGTAGTGACCCTATGCTCCATAAGTAGCGAAAAGGGAAACAATGATGATGATGATGATGATGATGATGATGATGATGATGATGATGATGATGATGATGATGATGATGATGATGATGATGATGATGATGATGATGATGAACTATCACACAGTGTAGATTTTGTTTTTCCTAACTTCAAATTGCAAAGTCGAGATTTAAATCATCACTTACACAAAGTCATCTGGAATTGATACAGCAGTTGAAATTGTTAAGAGTAGGCTATACGGGCACTTCTCTGGCAAAATTTAAAAATTAGGAAACCTACCCACCACAACAATATTTATAGAATGTGTGATTCCTGTATACACATATTGGGATCCTCACTGGTGCTACGGAGTTCGTGCACTGTACTGAGATACTCCTCTAATGGAGATGATTGGGGCACGGATGGAAATGTCCTTGTTCAATGAAGATGGTCCTTAAAACCAAATTAAACTCCTAAAAGCTCTATATCTGGGGAAAGTCATGCTCGTAAGTTGGACAGGCTAAATTCCACCCCTGTGCAAGTGGACATCGGCACCTAGCTGAAGGTCTTTTTATTTTCCTTTTTTTGTGAGTGACGGCAGAGGTCCCAGATTCTTTGATTCAGAGAGAACCCGGGGACACGGGGAAACTATCGTAGCCTTTCATCTATCCGAACGCGTCTAGAATCACGAACTCTGGTCGATCGAATGACCGCCAGAGTGTTGCTACAGATTACATTCTGTCTTTTATCAAAGAGACGCAAGAGAGACAACTCCCGAGGTCCTTACGTCTTTGTTACGTTGCATCAATCAATGCACGTGCAAACCCACGCTTGAATACCTGCAGGCCAGAGTGAATTATATATAGGCTACTCACTTTTACTCATGGCTTAATGTCTCCAGAAATTCTTGGCGTGTAGAGTGAACGGTGTTCGAGTACTCTACCAGCTACATAGTGTTATAGGAAATTATTTACATATCTTGAAAACTCCTATACAAGTACACTAGGGAGAACTCGTGAGACACAAACCTTTTATCACCTTCCACAGGCGTCCATTTTCTTCCATTCGCTTTCCAATTTGGCTTAAACAGCAATTATCGGATTATTTGATACGCCTGTTACCAGCTTTCAACTGCCAGTAGATCTCTGATCTGGATCTACAACTTGAAGTATTTAACCTGTATTATGCATGATCCAGCCGCTGCAACACCAGAGAGAGAACAGTGAATTACTCAAGTACACCTAACACTGGTACTGTGCGTCAGATATGACCCTACCCATTTACGCACAGTCTTCTTGACTGACGTGCGCCATTGGTTATATTAGGCGCTACATTGCCTACCCGACCTGATATCAACCGGGTGACTCAAGGGTTGCTGGAGGTCCTAATACTTGTCACATCCACTAGATATAATGTAGTCTACTTGTGTGGGTAGTACTCACCTCTGGAAGTCTGCCATAGAAGTTCATTTTCATGGATTTATTGTAATTCGTGAGTTCTACAGAAAGAAACAGAGGGGAAAATTCCTCCTTACTAGCTACACCATATTACACAGTGGAAAGGCGGATTTGGTACACTAGGACACAGGGATATTTAGGTGGAGTTGAATAATCGTGGGGTTGGTGTTACTGTTCCTGTGAGAAGATATATATATATATATATATATATATATATATATATATATATATATATATATATATATATATATATATATATATATATATATATATATATATATATATATATATATATATATATATATATATATATATATATATATATACTCAGCATTTCTTGAGTAGCCCCATCATCACCATTCCACCCGGTACTCCGATGAGGAGTAGTGTTTGCTTTAGGGTTTCTTTTTCTGTTAAATCTTGCTATGTGTTATTGTTTCCATTGCCTGTCGCTCTGGATTGTTAACCAGAAGTTGAATTTTTTTTTTTTTTTTTTTTTTTGCTTCTCGTTATATTGTGATTTTGGTTTTTTTCCTGACATCGCTCAGGCGGATTTTTTTAAACAATAAATATATAATAATAATAATAGCCCCTTCAGTCATAACTGACTATGGAAATGCGCCCCTGAGGTGATCGCCCTCAGCTGCTTATTTTCCTGGTGTTCCTTTCAACGCTTTGTCCTCTCTTCTGCTTGTTGTGTGAGCTTTTTTTCGCTCAAACTTAGGCGGCGGCGCCGCAGAAAGCATCGCCACTTATGTGCGATCTGTAGCTTCATCATCCCAGGTTGCTGGATTTATGTCTAGTGCCCTCATGACAATTATGTCTACGTGAAGTAACTGGATTACTGTAGAACTGTATGGAGAAACTTTAGGAAATCATTCATATGTATTTCGAATTAACTTTGGCTTATATATATACCCTCCTGTGAGCGAGTGAGCGACAACTCAGGAAGGCGGCCATGTTACATTCCTGTCATCGTATTTTTGAATCACTGTCCAAAGAACGGGGCATGTATCTTACTATTCGGACAGTGGCAAGGAGATCTCAATTTTGATAGAAACCCCTTTCCATGGTTTCATAATATGATATAAAACTGTGAACATAAAGCAACTTTAGTTACTTACCGATCCGCCTTCACTGACGCGCTTAGTCAGATAGGGGATGCGGCCATTATGTATCATGACATTGGAAGCTATTGATGTACTACCCATTATTTATGAATGTGTCATGACTTGGGATCTACTATGTATGCCTGCAAATTGATGTGTCAACCTGTACCCATGATTTACTCGTTATGTCCCAGTGTGTGCGTCTAAATAAACTGTGTAAACAAAGATTCCAGCAGTCTGCATTGGTGCCTTGTAGACACAAGTGAATGAGTGTTTAGATTGGTCAGAACACGAACAGTACACCATTCGCGTTAATCACACTCTACACTTCTACTCCATATCTACACCATCCTGCGTCGGTTGAATTGACCAAGTTTAGGGGCCTGCTTCCCCTGGAGCCTTAGAGGGAAACTACTGCTTACAGCTGCCTTTGCCTTCCCTAACTCAGGACTAGGGTGAGTTACCCATTTACAGCTGGGTAGACTGGAGCATGCCTGATCTCAACAACTCTGTACACTACAATGGACATATACAGTAGTGACACCACAAACAACATGTTACAGTGATTGATAGTGGAGCTTTACAGAAGAAAGAGAATACACCACAACACTTCTTTACAGAATGACCACTTTACACAGCACTTTACAGTGGTGGGCCAGATTCCTGGGTCCAGCCTACGCAGTTTTGTTGTGTTGAGAATCACATTTTACAGTTGCAAGAACATTTGTTTGACCACATCAACACCAGTAGGACAGCTATACAATCAATGTCAGCTTGACCTGTTCTGACAAGTGTAGCAATATCTGGGTCAGCACTTGTTGACATTTGGCACAGTACAGTCAGGATTCTAAACTAGTGATTGTTTATCCTGCTGAAATAGAAGAGCAATGTTGAACTTAAAGTGCAAATTTCATCGTTGGATCTTCTTATGTGCTCAAAAAAAATTGAACAGTGTAACAATTAGAAAGCAAATCTATTACTCAATAAAGTGGTAGTCTAATTTGTTAAAACTGAGCATACAGTACAATACATTACAACTGCAACACATTTCATTATATGATACACACATTGATGATTTATATGTATTTATGTTTATATATTATTTGTTTATATGTGTGATTGTTATGTGTTTGCGGGCCTGGATGGGAGGTGACTAGAACAGGAAATACCAAGTGATATTGGTCTTGTTCTGGCGTTCTATAGGGAGCAATTTCTTAATTGAAATTTGCATGCAACATAGTGTGCAAATATTTGGTTAGTTGTGACGACTGTTTCATATTTGTATTTGTAACATTTTTCTGTTCTTTATTTTTGTTTGATTTGTTTGTATAATTGTAGGTCTCATCTTTCCTTTCATTTCAGTTCTTTACACCCTTATGTTTATACACTGTGGCGTTATTTGTCTTGTTATCTTATTGCAGTTATCATCACAGATTCTGTGATCATTTTTTTTTTCATTTCTCCTATTTAATTTAATTTGATCTCTGCAAATGTTTTCAGATTGTCTTTTCTTGTTTGTCCTTTGTAATGTCTTTAGTTGACATATGACATAGGAGGTATAGTTGAATACACTTATATTATAGTACAGATCAGTATTTTATGATTATTATTGTTATAAAACAAAGTGTACAAGACCTGTGTAAGGCTTGTCTCCCAAAGTGATTGGTATAGGAAATATTATTTTCCACAGGTACTCAAGTGATCATTGATTACATTAAGGTATACAAGACCTTTATAAGGCTTGTCTCCCACAGTATTTGAGATATACAGTTATTGTTTTCCACAGGTACTCAAGTTATCATTGGTTATATGATAAACAAAATAACCATACAAGTTTTTCACTAAGACTAAGTCTATGGTATAGACTTGTCTCCCATTAAAGTGAAATAGGGTAATTTATTTACTTTTTCAGGTTTCCGATTTAAGAAGACAAGATGTCTACATTAGATTACTTTATTGCACAAGGAAAATCTCTTGATAAGACTGGGAAAGAATTAGAACAATGGGCTGTTGCTCAATATGACAAAGCATTAGCTGCAGAAGAGAAGCTGCTGCAGAAGAGAGAAAAACTCTGGCTGAAGAAAAAAGATTAGAAAAAGAAACTGATACTGCTGCTGAACTAAAGAAATTGCAGATGCAAGTGGAGGAAAGGAGATTTGATGCAGAACAGAAAAAATTAGAAGTTGCAGCAGAACAGAAAAAATTAGAAGTTGCAGCTGAACAGAAAAAATTAGAAGCTGCTGCTGCAGCTGAACAGAAAAGATTAGATAGAGAAGCTGAAGAGAGAAAAGCAATAAGAGAACATGAGTTTGAATTAGAGAAATTGAAATTGACAAGTATGAGTAATATTAATCAGGCATCTGGTGGTAATGGTAAACCTTTTAATTATAAGGTCAAGGTGCCAGCGTTCAACTCTCCCAGTGATGATATAACATTCTGGCTTGATAGATTTGAACGTGCTTGTCGAGCTCATAATGTTGACAAATCACAGTATGTGCATCAGTTGTCTGAAAATTTAAAAGGGGAGTCTCTGACTAAGTTATCTTTGGTTGAAGAGGCCGACAAGGATAATTACGATGCTATTAGGGCAGCTTTGATAAAGAGATATCAGCTGTCAGAAGAAGGTTATCGTCTTTTGTTTAAAACAATGAGACCTGAGGTAGGTTTAGAATTCTCAGATTTCATTTCAAAAGCACGACTTACACTCTTACGATGGATTGAATTATCCAAAATAGAGAAAACATTTGATGGTCTTACGGATTTATTGCTAAGAGACAAGGTCATGTCTTCGGTAAATAAACCATTTCTAGAGTTCTTACATGAGCGTAAACCTAGTACATCAAAGCAAATGGAAGAATATTGTGACCAGTATGCCACGGCACACCCTGACATGATTCTTAGTAACTCTAACATTAAAAAGAGTATGCCAGTTGCTTCGGCAACAGAATATAATCAGAATTACTCACACAAATTCCAAGGAGCTAAAAATAAATTTGATAAAAAGGTTAATTGGAATAAGTATCAAAACCAAGATAACCACTCAAATCAGGGTTCTTCTTCGAAGAACTGGAATCGGGCTGATAGTCCTCGACACGCGAGGGGTACCCATAATTTTAGAAATTCTCGAAAAGGGAGTAGTTATAGGAACTACCCAAGTGCTTCATGGAGACAAAAGAACCAATATTACAGGGATACTCAGTATAATGAGCGTGATGATTATGATCATGAATATTATGATTCAAACCCAAATAGGGGTTATAAAAGGGGAAATAATAATTATATAGACAATTATAACCGAGGCAGATCACAACACAAAAGACATGGTAAATCTTATTACCAGGCTAACTCTGCACGACAGGAGTTCCACGACGCCGGTAATCAGAATAATGATAAAAAAGACTCCAATAGTGTAGCAAATTCCGCTTTCGATTTTGCTAGATCATCTGAGTGTTCGCAATGCAAAACATTATTCGATCCAACCACAGTTTCTACTTTAAGCTGCGGTCACCCGCTTCCCGCTCTCCCTGCGTCAATCGTGCATAATGGCAGGGGTGCTTTCGTCTTCAATAGAGGCCTAATAGATGGTACTCCGGTATCAATTCTTTTCGATTCGGGGTGCACTACCATCGGAGTGAGGCAATCACTCGTAAATCTTTCTCGAGCTACAGGCAATATAGTCAAATGTGTAACATTTGGTGGCACATTGGAGAAGTACTCCTCTGCCATTATCAATATTGCTACGCCTTTCTTTACAGGAGAGGTGCAAGCATGTCTCTTGCCGAATCCGATCGCTGATCTTATCATCGGTCGCATTCATGGAGTGAAAGAATGCACTCCACAGCAAATTTCTAATTGGGAAAATGTTAATATGCAATCTGCCAATGCAGTAATCACTAGGGCTCAAGCTCTTAATATGCCACAATCTTCACATTCTGAAGATAATGATGCGCAGATCCAAGATGATCCCTTGGAGATTTCCCATGATTCCTTTATAAAACAGCAGGAAGATGATCCTACTCTAAAGAAATTCTTTACTCTGGCAACAAAAAGTGACCCGAATAAGGATACAAATCGTAAATCTTGGATTACGATGAAGAATGGCGTACTTGTACGTATGGTACAAGACTCCGCTAAGTCCATTCATTCTCAAATCCTTGTGCCTAAAAATATGAGAGTTAAAATCTTACAGCACGCTCATGATTCGCAGTGTGCTGGACATATGGGTTTTTCACGCACTAAAGCTAGAGTTCTTGAATCTTTCTTTTGGCCTGCTGTGAATAAGGACATACGATTCTATTGTCGATCTTGTAAGGTATGTCAAGAGATTAAATCCAGAGGTCCACGCCATGATGCACCTATTCAGGCTGCAGACATTCCCATTCGACCATTTCAAAAAATGGCGATAGACATCATTGGTCCATTTAAGATAAAGTCTGCTAGAGGACACCAATTTATTTTGACGTGTGTTGATATGTGCACACGTTGGCCGGAGGCTGTTCCTCTAAAGAGCATAACTACTGCTGATGTCGCAGATGCTCTTTGGTTAATATTTTCTCGTCTGGGATTTCCAGCAGAAATATTATCCGACCATGGTACCCAACTCATATCGGATACCATGTCTCAAGTAATGTCGACTCTTAAGATAGAGAGATCGCTGAGTAGTATTTATCATCCTATGTCCAATGGGATGGTGGAACGTCTGAATAGAACTCTGAAAAACCTACTAGGTAAGATAACAGAAGATCACCCTCAGGATTGGGATAGGGTTTTACCCGCGGCTCTCTTTGCATATAGAGAGGTCGCCAACGAACATACAGGATTTTCTCCCTTTGAACTTGTCTTTGGCGCGAAACCGCGAGGTCCTATGTCCTTACTTCATGATCTTATAACTGCTGATAATATTGTCGATGACAATAAATCCTCTTATGAATATGTCATCGCACTTAGACACAAGATTATTGAAGCATGCAAATTGGCAACTGCTTCTTCTGAATTTGCGAAACAGAAGGCAAGGGAATTTGCCAATAAAAAGAGATGCTTGCGACAACTTTGTCCAGGTAACAAAGCATTTGTCTTGCTACCTTGTAGGGAAAATAGACTTCTTATTTCTTGGAAAGGTCCGTACGATATAATATCAAAAGTTTCCGATGTTGACTATATCGTCGATATTGACGGGAAGCGTAAAACCTTCCACATCAACATGCTCACGGAATTCCATGAACGTCCTGATTATTTACAACCTGTTTTCCAGGCAACGGACGATTTTCCAGTCCAACATGGACAGTACTCATCTCTGTCAGTAATACAGGATGAGGAAACGAGTTTCTCGGATGTAAATCTACCTTTTCCAATGATTCCTCTTCACTCTAATGAATCATGGAAAGATGTTGCAATTTCTCCCGAATTATCTCCAGGAGAGCAGAAACAAGTTTCTACTATGTTAGAACAATTTCAGGATGTCCTTACTGACATTCCTGGTCAAACTGATGTCATTCAACATGACATTATTCTTACTGACCATAGTCCTATAAGAGTCAGACCGTATCCTATCCCGATACATTTTCAAGCACAGTTAGAGAAAGAGTTGGATGAGATGATAGAGTTAAAAATTATTGAACCATCCACATCAGCATATTCTTCGCCGATGGTTATTGTACGAAAAAAAGACAATAACATACGTCTTTGCGTGGATTATCGCAAATTGAACCAAGTGACGAAATTTGATGCTGAACCTATGCCTTTACTAGAAGAGCTACTTACGAGACTATCGAATTCTCATTTCTTTACTAAACTCGATTTGTCTAAGGGATATTGGCAAGTTCCATTATCCGAACACGCCAAACCGTTTACTGCTTTTTCGACGCCTAGGCGTCTATTCCAATGGAATTTCATGCCTTTCGGTCTTATGAACGCCCCTGCAACATTCGTACGCATGATGCGTCGAATCCTATCTCATCGCTCAGATGTCATTGCGTATCTTGATGACATCTGTCTTTTCAGCGATACTTGGAACGATCACTATAATGGGATAAATGAACTATTGTCTATCTTACGCGAGCATAACCTGACAGCGAAACCATCGAAAGCATGTATTGGTTTTAGCGAAATATCTTTCTTAGGACACCGTGTTGGTCATGGGTTCCTAAAAACAGAAGACCATAATACAAGTAAGATACTTAACATTTCTATTCCTAAGACTAAAAAGCAAGTGCGAAGTCTCTTAGGTCTAATACAATTTTATGGACGATTCATTCCGAATCTGTCCTCCATTATGTCACCTCTTTCTTCCTTGCTAAAGAAAGGGTCTCCTAATGTAGTCCATTGGACTCAAGAATGTCAATCCTCTTTGGATAAGGTTAAAACTATGTTTTCTACTTCACCTATCCTAGTATTGCCTTCTAAGGATAAGACATTTATTCTTCGTAGTGACGCTTCATCCACCGGGATTGGAGCAGCACTAATGCAAGAGTACTCTGGAACTCTGCATCCTGTATGTATATTTCTCGTAAATTAAATGCCGCAGAGAAGAACTACTCGGTCCTAGACCGTGAATTATTGGCTATGGTTTGGTCAATCCTTAAACTGCAAAGATTTCTCCTTGGCGCGCATTTCATCGTGGAAACTGACCAGAAAGCTCTTACGGCTATTCAGAGTAAAAATCTGAAGAGCGCGAGATCAATGCGTTACGCAATTGCTCTGCAGCCATTTCATTTTTCGGTGCGAGCTATCCGTGGGTCAGAAAATGTGATGGCAGATATTTTGTCTAGATGCCCACATGATTCATAACTGTTAAATTATATACAACTTTGATACAGTTGTTCCTATGTTGAAATGTGTACACATAGGTAATATCATATATTGATTGTAACACTACTTAGCGGTTCATTGATATTTATTCACCGCTGATCTTTCAATGTTTTTTTTTCGTCTTTGATGATCATGATGTTAAGATATCTTAGATGAAATTTATGTATAAAGTAAAGTACAAATTGTGTCATTGCTAATATTTTAGTATGCGTTGGTGACACCTCTCTGGAAATATTTATACTTAGAGAAGTATTTTCTCTAGGGTCATAAAACTTATGCTTATCATCTGCGCATTGTTATTGGTGCGTTGTGAGCCTATTGTATGTTGCTCCTAGATGTATGTCAAAAAAAAATATATCATTTTTTTTTCGAGGGGTGTGGTAATCTGTTGCGTGCATATTTTGACGCACATATTACAAAAATCGATATGGCTATTTAATATGGAAAAGATATAGACATTCATTCATTGGTGTATGAAAATGCTGTCTATGGTAAAGCTAGATAATTCATGAGTGATTCACACTTTTGATTATAGGAGTAATCGTTCTTGATATTGATCCGGCGCATGGATATGACACCCATGTCCGTACTTATTTGTTAGGGCCAGAAAAAAGATTAATTTGCTTATTATGTTTATGGCCTGAATTCATATGTATTACATATTATTAGTACAAGTAGAATCAGTCCTATATTGTATATTTTTGATGGGTAGGCAGGACTATATTCTTGTTATGCCGCTCTAGCGGAAGTATGAGTTGTCTTGACAAGTCGTGATGAGTTCCGAGGTACCGTTTACAATGGCGGTTACGCATTTTCCAGGGCTGGTATATTCTTCAGTAAAAATGATTTACGAAATGGTTTTTCTTCTGTAGGAGATTGTGTCTCTACTAGAGCTTGTGTTAGAGACTCTCCTAATGTACGGTACCATGTATGATTCGGACTCCAGGTAATTCCAGACCCTATTTTTGATGATCTCATGTCGGTTAGACCTAGCTGGAATATTATGCTTCGCAACGCTAGGGTCGTGTTTGTATCGACAAAGATGACGGGCTTCCATACAACAATTATGTCTACGTGAAGTAACTGGATTACTGTAGAACTGTATGGAGAAACTTTAGGAAATCATTCATATGTATTTCGAATTAACTTTGGCTTATGTATATACCCTCCTGTGAGCGAGTGAGCGACAACTCAGGAAGGCGGCCATGTTACATTCCTGTCATTGTATTTTTGAATCACTGTCCAAAGAACGGGGCATGTATCTTACTATTCGGACAGTGGCAAGGAGATCTCAATTTTGATAGAAACCCCTTCCATGGTTTCATAATATGATATAAACTGTGAACATAAAGCAACTTTAGTTACTTACCGATCCGCCTTCACTGACGCGCTTAGTCAGATAGGGGATGCGGCCATTATGTATCATGACATTGGAAGCTATTGATGTACTACCCATTATTTATGAATGTGTCATGACTTGGGATCTACTATGTATGCCTGCAAATTGATGTGTCAACCTGTACCCATGATTTACTCGTTATGTCCCAGTGTGTGCGTCTAAATAAACTGTGTAAACAAAGATTCCAGCAGTCTGCATTGGTGCCTTGTAGACACAAGTGAATGAGTGTTTAGATTGGTCAGAACACGAACAGTACACCATTCGCGTTAATCACACTCTACACTTCTACTCCATATCTACACCATCCTGCGTCGGTTGAATTGACCAAGTTTAGGGGCCTGCTTCCCCTGGAGCCTTAGAGGGAAACTACTGCTTACAGCTGCCTTTGCCTTCCCTAACTCAGGACTAGGGTGAGTTACCCATTTACAGCTGGGTAGACTGGAGCATGCCTGATCTCAACAACTCTGTACACTACAATGGACATATACAGTAGTGACACCACAAACAACATGTTACAGTGATTGATAGTGGAGCTTTACAGAAGAAAGAGAATACACCACAACACTTCTTTACAGAATGACCACTTTACACAGCACTCTACAGATATATTCCAGCTTTCATCTTCTCAAAACATGCTTAAAGAAAGTTGATCGCTTCTAACATGAGAAAAAAACTTTTCTTTGCGCATTGGTCCCGTTCAGGACATCCTGTCATTAGATATAAAATATTGATATCAAGAGATTCTACCCATGACATTCATATAGCATTATCTCTCATCTCTTATTTATTGTGGTACTAACTAAAAAACAGACTGAGACCGTCTCCTAGGTGTACTTAATTGTTTCTAGCAGTGACATTAGGTTTATTTGAAAGACTCAAAATTGCCGTGGAACATTCTAGAAGCATATTTTTGCCGTACATTAATGTCACAGAAGAGACTGGAGAGGGATAGAATAGTGTATATATATTCACCGCGTAGCTACAGGGGGCCTATGAGGAGGCAAAGACAGAACAGATCTACTACTCCTTCAGGCACGTACGTTGTAGGAGGCAATTAATATGAGGTACCGTAGTTTATGGAACTGGCTACTTCTATATGTAGAATAAATTGCTACAGACACCACCGCCGTATGAGTACATGGGGTATTTGGTATAAACTTCCGGCTGCAAGGAGAACAGCTACAGCGGTTACTCAATACTCTATATGGAGCAAAAATGGAAGACAAGACGACGATTTTATATATATATATATATATATATATATATATATATATATATATATATATATATATATATATATATATATATATATATATATATATATATATATATATATATATATATATACAGTAGAACTCCATTTATCCGAACCCCATGGGACCGAGCATCGTTCGGATAATCAAATGTTCGGATAATTGGATTACATGATGTATCGAGTACATGTACACATATTTCTAAAAATAATTAACAATCACAAGGAAAATACACTATAAAACATATTTACTTGTACTGTAATAATAATACCCACACTGTATTAGATCACTGTATCACCAAAATCTTTCATTACACTGCAGTGCATGTACTACTTGTATTAATTATTTTTGTTAAGAAAGAGAAATGTTTTCAAAATAACATTACAAACAATTCAAAACCAGGCGCAACTTACGTATACATGTACTTGCACAGATGTAGCCCACTATTTAAAATAACGAGGAATCCTCTTTTGCGCCAAACTGGATAGTCTGCTTTTGGCTGCTAAGTCCCGCATTCTCTTCAACAGCAGAAGCTGTGTAGGACAGCTGTCATCTTCTTGCTCGTACCAAACCATCGCTGTTTCTAGTGCTATAAAGGCCTCTTCAGGACTTGGTCGACGTTTTGGGTTTTCTTCATAATCTACAAGTACATCATGTACTTCTGAGGAGTCTTCATCATCGGTCACTACATGTATTTGGTTTTCTTCTTGCACAAAAGACAAAATTTCTTCGTCATTCAAAAACTGAAAACCAGAATCATAATCATCTTCTAGCCACATGTGTGCATCATCTTTGTCACAGTCCGAAAATCCGGGCATTGCTTGAAACAGTTCCACAACTTCATTTATACAATCATCATTTGTGTCCACTGCAGTAGTTTCATTTCCTCCTTTTTTCCCAAGCAATCTATTCCAAGCCTTGTTGAGATTATCTTGTGACAGGGTGGTCCAAGCATCAGCTTACATATAGCAGCAGTCTTTGAGATTAAGCTTTTTTTGAAAACGCCACCACACTTTCTTCATCTTCAGCCAACAATAAACGACGCAGGACTTCCTTCTTGTACATCTTTTTAAGCTTTGCTATAACACCCTGATCCATTGGTTGAATCAGTGCTGTTACATTGGGAAGCAGAAAAATTACTTTAAAATTTGCATCAACTGCATTCAATGTATCCGTCTCTGGATAAGATGGTGCATTGTCCAGTAGAAGAATTACTTTTCCAGTTTTCTTTTCTTGTTCTTTCAACCTCTTCACATTTGGGATGAACTGATTTGTATACCAATCAAGAAATATTTCACTATTCATCCAAGCACTCTTCTGTGCTTTGTAGCACAATGGGAGACATGTCACATTCTTTAAACAACGTGTTTTTTTGGCTTTGCCGATCATTAGCACCGGTAAACGATGACTTCCACTGGCATTCGCGGCTACCAAAATTGTTACTCTCTCTTTGCACTTTTTAAACCCAGGGGCAGCTGCTTCG
>JAMPIV010015034.1:0-67500 GCA_024509875.1 Oreohelix idahoensis | reverse complement strand
TACCCTCATCCATCCAAACATGTTTCTCTCAGTATGTAAATGTTCCGTTTATGAACATCAGTTGAGATAATAAGTATTTGTGTGTGTGTGTGTGTTTGTGTGTGTGTGTGTGTGTGAATGAAGCTGAATTTATGGACACATAGTAGATTTTTTTTTAAAAGTTACTCAAAATGTTCTGGACATCTTCTGCACATTTTCGTTGTCTTGTTGAAGGATAAATTGTCTTTCTTGTCTGTAATAAGGCCATTTGATTGTTTAAATTTCTTTGAACTGTTGTACAAGTACTTCACGTTATTGTCGGCTGCAGTGTCTTCTGTTTTTCTTGCCAATTCGTCAGTATATTTCCTCTAACCTCATATAATACTTCTTCTTACCTGTGTATTTGCTTTTATGTATATTTCAATATCTTTCGCTTTGGAACTTCTGGTTTTGCGTCTGCTGAAAACTGCTCTCTTTGTTTTTTTGTTTTTTTTCTTTTCTTTATCTTATTGATGGTTTCTGTCCTTATCTATATTTTATGCCCGCGTTTTCTTTTCCCCAAAACGTCTTCACAGGACTCTTTCTATATTCTTGTTATCTGTTGCCAGTGATCATCTATATTCGCTACATGGTTTAGTGTTGGAACACTTGTACTTGTTGGATATTAAAACTATAAGTCTTTATCTTTTATTTCATGGTTTCTGAGATGTTTCGAATTAAACTGTTGTTGTTAGCTGCGAGTCATTCCATTTCTGTGGAGTTTAATTTGGTTAACTATTAAAATTGTATTGACTGCATTAAACACAGACAAACAAAAAAAACATACACACACATAGAAGGGCATAGGAGGCAGCATGAAAATTATGAATACAGACATGGACAGACCTTGACGAGATCACACAGGACAGGAGGGCTTGGCGTGTTGTTCTAAGGACCAGTGTTCAGAGGGAGCTAAAACGTAATGGTTGATTGATTTGATTGCATAGACTCTTCTTGACTGGTATAGCTTCCTTTGCTTCTTCTTCATTACCATGCAGTTAGTATTAATTTTCTCACTTAACTATACTGTTTGTATAGTTTATGTAGCAATTTTCTCACTTAACTATACTGTTTGTATAGTTTATGTAGCAATTCTCTCACTTAACTATACTGTTTGTAGTGTTTATGTAGCAATTTGCTCCCCGTACACAATCTCATATTAGTCGCTTTGTACGATATACCTGAGGGACCAGTGGTCCTATTCTTCATGTGCCTATTCACAGACCCCCGAAAACTATACGGTGTACATCACACAAAATACACTTACTATTAGTGTAGCAAAGAAGCGGAAATATCTAGACGATTCTTCAACAGAGTTTCGATACTTGTATCCTTCCGCATGTCTGAGTCTCATTCATGGTCAACAGAACGGATGAACACGTGGTTTAGTTCTACATAAATCAATGCCACGAACTCCAAAAGCAATGAAGCTAATTTAACACGGCGTATTAATTTTTAAACAAATTCTATTTTTGTGTATCTCCGTGGACTGTTGCGTACTACACTGGCGAACATAAACATAAAAATAGTATATTTATTTGGCATCACGCTTCTGGTGAATTATTCTATCAATATCATTATCATTATTCTTTCCATTTTACATCCATAAAGAGCATTGAATCACCACTGGCATCTGTGATTTATACAGCAATTTGTTTTATATTATGACTTTGCCAGCATCATGCATAAACGTCTATCAGCCGCTGTATTCGACATGCATGTCGGAACAGTAGGCTTATTCTCTATTGATCTCCTCAAAGACTCACCGGAACTATGAGGAGTATTGTAGTAGTCGTTTCTTCAGGGTGGGTTACTGATGACTACTAGCACGCGAATGTTCAAAGTTAAAATGTGATAAACAGTCAAATAGGAATCCCAACAAGGGGCACGTCAAATATGTCAAGACTGTAGTATTCAACTCGCTGGCGTAAAGTTCATTCAATTTTATTGACATAGCACGGTTGACGAGACGAGACATTTGATCTTGACGAATAACGGTTAACATTCAACAGAACGGTAAATAGCGTAGTGTTCATTTTTAAAATACAATTAGTCAGTTCCATGCTGGAATACTTTAAGTAATTTATGACTGAGCATATGGAATTATTATCATAGAGTACATATTGACGATGAAGCAGTTAGATTATAAGGTGACATTCAATTGTCCTTTGACCTTGACAATGACAGCGAGATCCTCATTATGTTTCCTCACATCTAAGGTCTCTCTAATAAGTATGTCCTTTACTTTACTGGCCTCGTAATTAATCATAGTAGAATAACTGAACATCTTCCTACCAAAGACTTCTTTGGCGTATAGACTTATTTATATATTACATTTGAGTCACCTCTGCTATAAGCCGAAACTCTCAAGAAGGCTGTCTAATGAATCATTTCCACAAAAATCCACGTTAATTTTCCACAATTCCTTTTTAAGCATCTGTCGGCTTACAAAGATACATTTTCAACCGTGAATCCATTTTGATACCGACTGGACGTCGATTCCAACTAGATGCTCACGCCTTGAACAAAATTATTATATAAAAAATATCATAATACTTGCGCGCTCTTCAGAGAGATCACACTTACGTGGACGACCACCGTCCACATCTTCAAATCAGAAGGACGGGTCAAATCATAATAATATTCACCCAGTTCACGGGTATAAAATTCCCAGACCAATGGACTGATCTTGGGATATCAGCTTCCATCACAAAGCTCTGACGTCGACTGATGTTTGGCAACACGTGCGCACGGGATAACCCATACTCCCAATAGTGCACAAACGTGCGCGAAGAAAATAAAACTCATAGACAATTATTACCATCATCTACGTTGGTGTGTAATCTTTTAACAGAGGCAGGACCTGAGACTGCCATGTCTCTTAAAGCCTGTTACGGACTAAGAAAGGTCGCTTCAGCTTCCTTACAACCCCCGCCCAAAAAAAATTTAATTCTATTAAATTTTTTTATATTTTTGGTATATAATACTCGCTGAGAGAGGTGAGTCAAATTTACATAATCATATTCTAATAATACAACATGATATATTAATCAATAATGAAAAAGTGAATATGAAATTTAAGTAAACTCAACTTAAAAAAAAAGTATGCACAAAAGCATACAACCACAATCGACCGACTTTGGAACAATGTGGTAAAAATTAAAGAAAATAGAGTATGAAGGATATTGAATTAAACTGAATGTAAAAGCAAAGAAAAAGAAGTGTCAAAAAACAATGGATTAAACTAAAAGTACGTGAGATGAGAATGCATCAGCTGAGTGAACAAGTAACAAAAAAAAAAAAAAAAAAAATTAAAATGCAAGTAAATCACGCGCAGTAATCAACACACTTAAATGTGTCTAAAATTAATTACTAGTACTACTTAAGTACCAACGGGCTGATCACCCGTTTGCCAGTCACTTCGATTACGGAAACAACAGCAAATGGATTGATTTGCCGTCGCCCTAAAGACGCCAATAGGCGTGATGGGAAACAATGGCAAAGAAAACCTATCTGCTGTTGCCCTAAGACGCCACTAGGCGTAATGGCCACTGACTGCTTTGACGGTTGGTGACGAAAATGCAAGCACTCGAAATATTATTTCCCGAAGAAAACATTATCACTGTTCAAAGTTATCTTGTCATCACTGTCATAAATAAGTGACTGTTATTTTCGCTATTATAGCAATCTAAATGAATGTTCAATCTTTATTTGATAATCAATGTAGATTCGAACTCGAATGAATGTTAATGACTCTACTAATCAAGGTAGCATAAGCAAAAAGTTACAATTGCCGAACTGTCTGTGTAGAGGTTCAGTTCTCTGCAGGGCGCAGCAGCTCGCTTGACTCATTCGGACATCGTGACAAGATGTCAGCTAGGACATTCTGAGAACCAGGTATGGATTGAATGGTGAAACTGTAAGGTTGTAGGGCGATCGCATACCTTGTAAATTTGGATGATTTCATATCTTTAGTGTTGAGAGCAGTAAGTGCTTTTTGGTCAGATTCGACAATAAAGTGTGATCCGAGTAAGTATCTCTGGAGTTTGGTTATTGACCAGACAAGCGCAAGGAGTTCCTTATCAAGGACGGAATACTTCTGTTCTGTAGACGTTAACTTTCTTGATACATATAGAACAGGATGCAAGGTACCAGAGTATTCTTGGAGCAATACGCTACCTATTCCGTAATTAGATGCATCACTGCGCAAGATGAAAGGTAAATTTGGATTAGACAACCTTAAAACAGGAGCATTCGAAAAAAATCTTTTGATGATATCCAACGCGATTTGATGTTCGTTAGACCACCGAATCACGTTAGCTGCACCCTTCTTTAACAATGAAGAGAAAGGAGCAGTAATGGTCGACAGATGGGGAATGAATTTATCATAAAATTGTATTAACCCTAACAAAGATCTTACTTGTTTCTTTGTTTTCGGTGTAGAAATGTTAGGATTTTAGAGACATTACTGTCCTCTGTGTATAACATACCACGACCAATACGGTGACCCAGAAAAGAAATGTCGTGGAAACCCACAAATGCCTTCGATGGCTTAGCTGTTAAGTTATAATCTTGTAATGTGGACAGTAATGTGTTTAATCATTGAATGTGTTCATCCCATGAGTCACTAAAAAGACAAATGTCATCGATGTATGTAATGACATCGGGACGATGAGACAGAATGCGACGCATCATGCGGACGAAAGTGGCAGGTGCGTTCACTAACCCACATGGCATAAAATTCCATTGGAACAGGCCCCGAGGGGTAGAGAAAGCAGTGAGTGGCTTTGCCTTTTCTGTCAATGGGACTTGCCAATATCCTTTTGACAGGTCAAATTTAGAGAAGAATTAGCTAATTTGACCAATAAATCTTCTAGAAGAGGTAGAGGTTCAGCGTCGAATTATGTAACTTTGTTTAATTTTCTGTAGTCTACACAAAGACGAATATTGTCATCCTTCTTTCTGATGATCACCATAGAAGAAGAATATGGTGAATTAGAAGGTTCAATAATATTTAACTGAAGCATTTCATCCAATTCCTTATCAACCTGAGCACGAAAGTGCAAAGGGATAGGGTATGGACGAACTCGAATAGGTGTGTCGTCAGTCAAAAGAATGTCATGTTGAATAACTGACGTATGACCTAGGATGTCAGTGAGAACATCCTGATAAGACTGAATAAGAGAAGACACTTGCTGACATTGCTCAGCAGATAGGTTAGACGAAATAGTCACATCCTTCCAACATTCAGTAGCATGAAGTGGTACCACAGGTATCGGTAATGGTACATCAAGAAAAGAAGACTCTTCTTCTTGGATGACCGACAAATTGGTATAGTGTTGAATAGGAGGTGTAGGATCGTCAGTTGCCTGAAATACTGACTGAAGATAGTCAGGACGTGAGTAATATTCCTTCAACATATTAATATGGAAGGTTTTATGTTTGCCTTTGATATCGATAATGTAGTGGACATCGGAGATTCTAGAGATGATCTTAAAAGGACCTCTCCAAGTAATTAGAAGACGATTGTCATGAGAAGGTAGTAAGACATGTGCTTCGTCACCAGGAAGAAGCTGGCGAAGACGTCCATATCTAGTTGCAAAAAGACACGCTTTTTCTTTCGCTTGTTCTGAAGATGTGGTAGCTAGCCTACACGCATCTAAAATCCTCTTCCTCAAAGAAATGACATACTCATAAGAGGATTGAGTGTCATTATCGATATTCTCATCAGTGAGTAAGTCGTGTGATAAAGACATAGGACCGCGAGGTTGGATGCCAAAAACGAGCTGAAACGGAGAGAAACCAGTAGCTTCGTTTTGCCCCTCGCGATACGCAAAGAGGGCAGCAGGTAGGACTCTGTCCCAATCTTGAGGGTGATCCTGAGTAATTTTGCCCAACAATTGTTTGAGTGTCCTATTCTGACGCTCAATCAACCCATTCGACATTGCGTGGTAGATCGAACTAAGAGATCTATCAATATGCAACATCTTCATGACCTGTGACATAGATTTAGAAATGAACTGAACACCGTGATCCGATAAGATCTTATGCGGAAAACCAATGCGCGAAAAGATCAGACATAATGCTTCTGCAACACTAGCAGATGATGTATTTTTCAGAGGTATGGCCTCAGACCATCGAGTACACATATCAATACACGTGAGAATATGTGTATGTCCTCTGGCAGAAGGTAGCATAGGACCAATGATGTCAATCGCCATTTTATCAAATGGACGAATAGGGATGTCCGCAGCTTGAATAGGAGCCGCATGATATGGACCCCGAACTTTAACTTCCTGACATGTCACACAGGAACGACAGTAGATATTCACATCTCTATGAACGCCTGGCCAATAGAATGAAGATAGCACTCTAGATTTGGTTCGTGAAAAACCCATATGGCCTGCGCATCGAGAGTCGTGTGCATGACGCAATATACGAGCTCTCATGGAAGAAGGTACTAAAATATGTGATCGTATAGATGAATCAGCATCCCGTATCACTCTCACTAAAACACCATTCTTAAGTGTAAAATTATGTCTAGATTTTGAATTTTTGTTAGTGGTATTCTCATTATTAGCTAATCGAAAGAATTTTTTCAAAGAATCATCTTTTTTTTAGAAGTAACAAATGACTCCCGTGAAATTGGAGCATCATTATCATCATTGACATTGACCGTAGGTTCAGTAGGTGTATTTTGCAACATATCATTAGCTTGCGCTCTAGTTACAACTGCATTTGCAGTATGCATGTGTCGCTCTTCCCATTCAGCAATTTGCTGTGGGGTACACTCTTTTATACCGTGTATGCAACCCAATATTACATCACTAATTGGATTCTGAAGAAGGCATGCGTGGATCTTCCCTGAAAAGAAAGGTGTATTAAGATCAATAATGGCTGTAGGAAAGGTTTCCACAGTCCCACCAAACGTCACGCATTTGACAGTATTGCCAGTAGCACAGGATGGGTGGATCAACGAATTCCGGACTCCAACAGTGCTGCATCCTGAGTCAAAGAGAATAGAGCAAGGAATATTATTGACAAATCCGCTATTAAATTTAAGACATCCTTTTCCCTTGTGCACCGACGCAGAAATGGCCGTACAGACTGCTGGGAGACTTGGCAAAATATGTCCGCATCGCAGCGTCGTGATCGCCTTGGGCTGGAATAGGGTTGTGCACTCGAGACAAGACTTGACCTGCTCAAAATCAATACAAGACATTGCATTATGTGTATTAACATTTGTGTCCTGATCTTTGTTAGTTTGTGCATCAAGCAAAGCAACATTAGACTGATGACTGCTCGAAGATCTATCTCTTCGCCGCGATCGATTCTGACTATTTTCTCTGAAATTGACATTATTACTATTTCTGTTTGCGTTACAATCTTGGTTAGAACGCCAATTATTGTTATCACTGTTTTGTCTTTGAGCAAATGATCTATTCAGAGAACCATGTCTATTATTTGAATACTGTGATTTAAATCGCCAATTACGATCATTATTGTCTCCTTTATTATTTAGAAAATTATTTCTATCAAAATCTCGTGATCTGTGAGATTGGCCCCATGAAACATTATATGGAGAAGATTGCTGAAATTGTTTCCCCTTATAAAAATTAAAAGAATTCAAATTCTCGTTATTTCCCCTTTTAAAGTTTCTGTTGTTACTTAAAGAGTGATGTCGCGAATAATTATTATGTTGCATAGCAAAAGCAACAGGTAATTCATCTTTAATCTGGGCATTGCTAATATCCATGTTTGGATGTGCTGTACAATAATGTTTGCAATTCTCTTCCATTTCTTTCATATTGGTTGGCTTACGTTCATGTAAAAAAAGAAAGAAATGCTGGATTCACTGAAGATAAAACTTTATCGCATAGCAATAAATCAAAGAGACCGTCATAGGATTTTTCTACCTTGGACAATTCAATCCATCTTTCCAAGGTGAGACGTATCTGTGACAGAAAATCGCTAAAATTCTTTCCATGTTGTGGGAGAAGAGATTTAAAACGTAACCTGTACTCATTTTCTGTCATTTGATATTTCTTTAGAAGACCAGCTCTGAGAGCTTCATAATCATTCTTATCAGCAGAACTAGTCGTATAATAAACTGCCATAGCTTCGCCTGTAAGCAGTCTAGATAAATGTGTGCAATATTGTGTTTTATCCAAGTTATAGGATTTACATGTTGCCTCAAATCTATCCAAAAAGAAGATCACATCGTCGGATGGTGGATTAAATTTAGGTAACTTTAAGTTTACCTCCCTAAAATTCTCATGTTTAGATGAAGCTTGGCCTTCATGAGTCTTTTGAGTATTAACCTCATGAGCTAATCTAAATTGTTCAAATTCCAATTCCTTCAATTGTTTTTCACGTTGAAACTTTTTTTCATTTTCCTCTGCCTCGAGTTGAAATCTTTTTGCATTTTCTTCGGCTATCATTCTCCTACTATCAAGTTCCATTTTGTTCCTTTCCATTTCCATTTTTTTCTCGTTTTCTGCAGCCTCAAATTTCTTCTGTTCTGCCTCACGCTGAAATCGTTTTTCCTCTTCTTCAGCGGCTAATTTCATTTTTCTCTCGTTTTCTTCAGCCTCAAATTTCCTTTTTCGCTCATTTTCTTCAGCTTCAGATTTTAAATTTTCTAGTCTTAGAGTCTAACTTCTGTTCTGTCTCGAACTTTAAATTTTCCTCCTTGAGTTTCCAACTTCTGAGCCTTTTTATATTCCGTCATAGCGAATTGCCTTACCTCTTCAGGAGGTATCTGAAGGGCTTTAGCTTGTTTAATAAAATAATCCAGCGAATACATTATGACTAATAAGTAATTAATATACTTCTTCCTCGAAAGTGTCAATCAATCAATGTCTAATAATTTATTTCACTATAATATGTGCAATATGTTCCTGTCCAAAGAACGGCACTCAACATTATCTAATTATCAAATATATTAGTAATCAAAGAAACAAGTAATGCAATTAATGTTATGAAGATGCAAATGCAATAGACAATTACAACAATAGTGACAGGACAAAATAATCAAAGACGAATGACAACGTTCGCAGAAATCAACGAAAATCAAAATGTGAAACTAAAATCGACTGTTGCAAAGAAGTGCAATGACAACTGCGATGAACAACAGACCAAGACAATTGACAACACAGTGTATAGACACCAAGGTGTAAAAAACTAAACGAAAGCAAGATAGAGAAGGACGACCGTTACGAACAGAAGACATCATAAAACTAAGGTACGTATAAAAATTACCACAAATACAAAAATGAAACTGACGAAACAGCTAAAAAACAGTTAGTTGTCACAGGCAACCGAGCACAGTGGACCTAAAATCCATCGACACTTACGTGTCGGAACATTCCACTGCGGGAAGTCTGCAAATATGTCCCTATAGAACAATTACGAAGGACCTGTGATGAAACTGGTATGTGTCCTTCGTAATTCGTCTTACCCAACCTCCCGCGAAAACCATAGAACATAGAACACGCAACATGAATAATAAAGAGGTAGACATATATATATATATACTTGACCTTCAGCTAACCGTCGTTTTGATTCCAAGTACATGTTGACGTTTCATTTTGAAGATCGAGGTATTTCTCTTCAACCGATTTATTTGACTTTGAGATCGGTCCTTTATTGAAAATTGTAATTTCCAAAGCACGCTGGTTCCTCCAAATTGTAGCAGTCGTTTCTTCAGGGTGGGTTACTGATGACTACTAGCACGCGAATGTTCAAAGTTAAAATGTGATAAACAGTGAAATAGGAATCCCAACAAGGGGCACGTCTGTTGAGGATTGCTTCATGTCTGCAGCATGGCGCATTCCTCAAATGATTATATCTCCGCGACTGATGTCGATGATTGTTTCATGCTTACAGACATTTGGATTTGTCGACGATCCGAATGGCTGTATCATGGAACACCTCAAACGAATAGAGATATATCTCATCGACCGATATCGATGATTGTTGCATGTGTGCAGGCATTTGAGTTTTGATCACACTCGGATCTGCACCATGGAACATCGCAATTGAATATAGATTAACGACGTAGTATGCATATCACTATGCATGACGCGTATGTCTTTATAACGTCATTCGACTTGTGGGTTTTGACCCGAAGGGCAGTGTGTTTCAGAAGTGTGGCCATTGCCACTTATATTGTGTGGTATAACCACTGGAAAGTGTGTGGCGTTGTCCACTGTTTAATTGTGTGGCTAGGAAGCCATTTGAGCAGTGTATTTCTTGAACCAAACGTAAGTCGTCGTATGAATAACGCAGTTTGCATAATTATGGCAGATTAGCCTGGCGTGGTATGCCAAAGGAACATTATGTTACTAGCAATAGTGTAAGACTAGTATAGATGGATATTGTACAGCTAGCGGCAAGCGTAAGCCTAGTGTAACGGATATTAAACGACTAGCAGTAGACGTAAGCCTAGCATAATAAGTGTATTGCAGAACTAGCAGGATAGTTAAGTCTAGTTAGCCTCTGAATTTATGCCAAAGGACATTGGCCGTTAAAAGGAACTGACCTCTAACCAGAACTCTAGATAGAGATTGTGAACATGTGCTCATGAACTAATGAGAACTCTTACAGATCGTACATGAATGTGATGTGACTTTTGTTCCCATGTAGTTGGTGTCTGCTCATGGTATGAAATTACTAATTAAATATTTTGAGTCGTCAAAATCACAGTCTTATCAACTGTCGTATTCGGAGTTGAGTTAAATGCTATTTATCTTCAACTGATCATGACCAGTGATGATTAATGTCTTAACACGCTGCATCTCACACTGCCAATATAATCAATAAGACAAGAGACTAATACAGGTCAGTCAAGGGTCGAATATTTAATATGAAACATGTTCAGCACAGAATGTATCACAAGGGTTAAAGCAGACATTATCGATACCAACGGACAGTATTACGGAATCCTACAAAAGTGATAAGAACCCGAGGGACTTTGACTCTATAAACTGAATACGCATATAATAACTTGGTCATCCACAAATACTAGAAGTCATCGAAGCACCCAGAATATACTGGGGTCCCGGAAGAGCTCGTAACATACTGGTGTCAGAAAGTGTCTGGATTTCGTGAATACTGGATTCCCCCCTTCAAGTATCGAAGAAAGTTAAACTGATGATGAACGTTTTAAATGCAAAATCATTCTTTCAAGCCTAACCGGCAACTGAAATGCGCAGGACAGAAAGTGACGTCACTACATCGATGCCGTCAACGTTAGCAGACAACATTGCCTGAGAATCCGAATTTTCTTCCACCAAAGAGACTGATTCACGCAGATAGAACGGTAATCTTCCACTCAAGAACCTGAACCAGTGGAGAATGTATCTCTTCATCAAATTCATCTGAGACTGCGACGCAGATCGATTGAAGAAACTACGTTCCAAGACCGAAGCAATACTTTCAAACGGTTACCCTGCTGCGAAGGTCAAGGTCTACCATCAATGGACCTCAGCTGTTGAAGACACTTGGATTAGAATTACATGCATTCATGTATTTCTCAGAGGGACAACTAAACAGATAAGTTCTTGATTTTACTTGGGCGCTTGAACATTATCATATTGTCCTTGCATTAGCTTTGGTCTACAGTTCATCATCACTTGGCTTACTTTTTACTATCATCTGTGTTCCCCCATTCATGTTTTTCGTATATTCGTATATTCGTCGTGTTTAATATTGACTGGAATTTTCCCAGGAAAGCTTCAGTGAATGTTAACTTCTATTAGATTTACATGCTTATTTTGCTGACTGAGGATCTGACTGATTATATTTTTTCTTTTGAGTCAGGAAATAAATGTTTCTTCAGTTAGCATTATAACCATATTTTGTGTACTTAGCAGTTTCGTCAAGTGAATTACGTCCTCTTTATTTACATAACCTACTTTCAGTACTGTTGACAATTGTTGTCGTGTGTGAGCTAAAACTTCTTTGTCTACACGTTCGTTTATGACGACTTGTCTTGTTATATTTTTGTGATGTAAATTCTTTTCTTTCTTTTACTGCTTACTGAGTATAAGTCTCCTTTATTTACTTTATAAGTGTAAAGTGTTGTCGTATAATTGAAAAATCATTTCATTGTAAATCATTTGATTGTTTTCACTGTCTTTGTCACATGTTCTCCGAACTTGTTTGTTATTGATTAATATATTCATGTACATATTATAGTGAGTTCTATAGTCCTGGTGTATATTATAGACTATTGAAGGTACTCAGAAACCTATTATCATGTCTACACTACAGGAATTCATTGATATTGGAAAAAGTTATGGAAAATCAGGAGCGGAACTACAAAGTTTTGCAGATACGAAATATGATGAATATTTATCACGTCTGGAAAGAATGGAACAGCGTGAAATGACTAAACGAGCTGATGAGCTTAGGAGGTTTGAATTAACCCAAGAGAGGGAATTGAAGGAAAAGAAATATCCATGAAAATTGGAATTAGAATTGACATGCTCAACAAGAAAAAGACAGAGAATTTGAGAAGGAAAGAATGCAAACGAGATAAAGAATTAGCTCAACAAGAAAAAGACAGAGAGAATGGGCAAAAAGATAAAGAAATGGAATTAAGGAAAATGGAACTTATGCAACTGGATCAAGCCCATAAAAATGCCATGGAAATGGAAACATTAAAACTTCATGCAGAAAAAGAAAAAGCTTTAGAATTAGCTAAAGTGCAGTCTGAACAGACTAAGACTGCGGCTGCTACAAATATTTTTTATCCTAAGTTAAAAAATGCCACATTTTGACCAAACTCGCGATTGTGTTGACTCTTTCATATCTAGATTCATCATCAAGGTCACAGCTCTGAACATACCCAAGGAAAGATGGAGCAGTCTTTTACTTGATTTTTTGACTGGTGACTCACTTAAATGTTTCATGAGTCTTGATGAAAAGAGCAGAAGCGATTTCGATGTCGTAAAAGAGGTATTACTAAGACGTTTCCAGTTAACTGAGTCTGGATTCAGAGATCGCTTTCATGCTGCTAAACCAAGCAAGGATGCAGATTTTGGTGAATTCATTGCATCTATTAAACATTTCCTTAGCAGATGGATTGATCTATCTGGTATAAATAAAACATATGAAGGTGTTATAGATCTCATGCTGCGAGATAAAGTTTTATCCGCATGCAGCACTGAATTAGAAGCATTTTTACAGGAAAGACATCTGTTACGTACATTTATTACCTAAGGGGGTAGTCTTCGGTCCTGCCAAATGTACGCACCAGTCTTGATATAGTTATATTATTTGTGCGGTCGAATGATTCGCGCACTGACGTGCACGAAGCAGTGATTGTTGCTTTGGGACGCACGGGTAACCTAGTTGAGTAGTTTGTGACGTCATTTTTGTAGGGGCAACATGGAACTTGTTTATGTCCATGATTGTTATATTATATTTGTATTCAATGGCATGTTTATGGAAAGCCATTTATTCTAGTGATCTGTATTGGTCTTCAGGTCGAAACCAATAGCAGCAATGTCACGTAAGTTATCGCCCCACTTCTTATTTAAGGCTGTATTATAAGGCCGCTCTAATACTAGTCTAGCGGGAAGATGTTATTCCTAGAATGGATCTACAGAGTCGTTTGCCTTTAGGATTTTGTATCGTAGAAGAAGGATTCCTACGAGTGGAAGAAGTTATTGATTACCTTATGCACATGTTTTAATATGCTGTTACAACAATGCCAGAAGCGTGGCATAGAATGGGAGAGGTTAGCCAACTGGAATCTCTAACCTGTTCGTATTATCGTGTATGACTTTGTTTGAAACTATATGCTATCTAACGTTATGTTTTGGAGAACGTATGGGATTGTGAAGTATGATATGGAAGATTTTATCCTGGAGTATGAATACGTTACCATGATAGACGTCCTTGAGAGAAGGTCAACGGACTTGAATGAGAAGAATATTATACGGTAACAGTTTTGTGATCCTTAGTCACTTGAGTCAGAGGACTTTATGGTAGAGAATCTTCAGGAACTTTAAAAGTAATTACCATTATGCTGATGTATGATCTTTGCGCCTGTGACGATGTTAGTCTTGTCCAATCCGTCTGTGTCATGTTGAATAAAATCGATGTACAGTCATCACCGACTTATGTACTGCCAGTACTTGCCCAGTTCACTACTTGTTGAAGTTCGTTGGAAGAATATTGTTGACATTCGTTCATTTTAACCATTCGCGTTTGAAGCTACCTCTTCACCAGTATAAACTGTACTCAACCATAAAACGAACTCAACAACATCCTAATTCTATCGATGAGTATGAAAAACTCGGAAGACAGTATCAAACCGCACATCAGAATAAAGATCTTCATAGATCGACTATTCGAGATCCTATGCCTGTGTGCGCTGCACAACATGATCACAGACCTCGATCGAAGAGCTTTGATGGACGTTGTCGTTCAGATTATTATCAATCCGACAGAGGTTTTTATAACTTCCGTCGTCATCGCTCTCCTTCGAATTCATATCGACGAGGTTATAGAGGATATTCACCTCATGATCGTGGGTATCACAGAGGCAGGGATTATGATGGTTCACATCAAAAAGGATACTATAAACAGAGATCATCTTATGGTAGAGATGCCAGGAAAGATGACTCTACTGATTTTTATTATAGCAATAAAAAGTCAGTCAATAATAACAAAGGTAATGCCAGATCTCCGTCGAGAGACAAAAATAAACAGAGGCATGCAAATAGTTGCAGTGTTAAAAAGGAAAAAGGTAATGATGATAATGATCATGCGAACGCATGTATGGTAATGAATGATACATGTTATGAGTGGCAGTCGAAAACAGATTAAAGTCTACAATTACACTTGATTGTGGTCATTGTATGCCAACAATGTCGGCATGTGTAAATGTCGGTTATCTTACATTTCATCCCGGAATATTGGATGGTAAGGTAGTAAGAGTTTTGCGTGACACTGGGTCTTCAACGATAGGCATTAAGCACTCGCTTATCGAGCCCTCTGCTTTTACAGGCAAATCAGTTAAGTGTGTCACATTTGGTGGGAATATAGAAACTTTCCCTGTGGCACGAGTATACATTGATACTCCTTTTTACACAGGCACTGTCTATGCCTGCGGCTTGAGAGCACCCATAACTGAAATTATAATAGGAAACATACCAGGAGTTAAAGATTGCACTCCCGAGGAGATTGCAATGTGGGTTGAATCTCACCCACAGGTGGCAAATGCTGTTGTAACGAGAGCACAACAGTTAGCTACGGACATGGCTACACCACCTCCTCCAATAATGGATACAATTATGTCTCAAGTTGGCACTGTTTCACCTTCAGTTTTTGCAGAAAAAACAGAAGAGTGACCCAACTTTACAAGGATTGTTTAGCCGAGCAGAACAAAAAACTATTAAATACACAAGAGGGGCTAAACAATGGTTCAAGATAAAGAACTCAATACTCACTAGATATTATGATGATGGCAAAACAATTATACATCAAGTGATAGTACCTAAAGAATACAGACCATTGGTCCTACAAACAGGTCATGACTCCCCTATGGCAGGGCATATGGGGATCAAAAGAACATTGTTTCGTGTTACGTCACAATTTTATTGGCCTGGGGTTAATAAAGATACAAAGTTATACTGCAAATCATGTACAACATGCCAAGGTATAGCACGTAAGGGCAGGTTCCATACGGCACCCTTACAGATTACAGACGTGCCTGAAAGGCCTTTCAAAAAGATTGCAGTAGATATAGTGGGTCCGTTATCAATTGTTTCAAATAATGGATTTCGTTATATTTTAACTTGCGTAGATCTTTGCACGCGTTGGCCAGAGGCCATACCATTGAAAACCATCACAACTGCATCCGTGTCTGATGCATTATTTTCGATATTTTGTCGAATCGGTTTTCCGGAGGATATATTGTCAGATCAAGGATCACAATTTACTTCCAACATTATGAGGGATTTAGAATCCATGCTATCTGTTCACCACTCGTTTTGTAGTGCGTATAGGCCTCAATCAAAAGGTGTGTGCGAGCGCTACAATAGCACTCTAAAACAGATGTTATCTAAGATAACTGAAGAATGCCCTCGTGAATGGGATCGGCTTCTGCCGGCGGCCCTCTTCGCTTTTCGTGAAGTGCCTCACGAGAGCACGGGATGGTCTCCGTTCGAATTGGTTTATGGTTCGAATCCTCGCGGACCAATGATGATACTCAAGGATTTGTTGATTGGAGCATCAATTGATACTGCCACTCGAAACAGCTATGAGTTAGTGATTGATCTCCAACAACGAATCATCGATGCGTGCACTTATGCATCCCAGAGTATAAAATCAGCCACTCAACGATCACGATTATTACATAATCAAAAGAGAATATTAAGATCATTTAAACCAGGGGAAAAAGTTTGGTTGTTGCTACCTCATAACGATAACAAATTACTGATATCATGGCAAGGTCCATTTGATATTATCAAACAAGTCACAGATGTTGACTACTCGGTAAACGTTAGAGGTAAAATCAAAACCTTCCATGTCAACATGCTAAAATTAGCAGTTGAAAGACCACAGGAATTAATTCCTGTCATTAACTCTATTGATGATTCTTCACATCATACTGCTTCTTTTGCAGTTGTTCATGAAGAAGATACTACTTCGTCTATCCCTTTACAATTTCAACTACCTTCTTTGCAATCATCGGAATCTTGGAAAGACGTGACTATTTCTTCGTCACTATCTTCGTCACAACAAGATCAAGTTCGGGATATTCTCATTTCTTTCAATGATGTTCTCACCGACCTTCCAGGTCAGACATCGCTTATATCCCATGATATTACTCTTACTGATTATAAACCTATCAAACTTAGACCCTATCCTATATCTTTACACCACAAAGATAGGGTGGAAAAAGAGTTAAAAGAGATGATACGTTTAGGTGTGATATCTCCTTCGGAATCACCATATGCATTCCCAATGGTGATAGTTAAAAAGAAGGATGATTCTTTACGTATTTGTATTGATTTTAGGCGATTGAATAAAATTACAATCACAGACGGGGAGCCTATGCCACTTTTAGATGATCTTTTGTCAGAATTATCTAATGCTACCTTCTTTAGCAAACTAGATCTCTCTAAAGGCTACTGGCAAATTCCTCTTGCCGAAAATGCCAAACCTTACACAGCTTTCACAACTCCTTTTGGGCTCTACCAATGGAATTATATGTGTTTTTTGGGGTTAGTGAATGCGCCAGCGACGTTTGTGCGCATGATGCGCCGCCTTCTTGGCGATCGTAAAGATGTCATCACGTACATCGATGACATCTGCCTATTTCATGACTCGTGGGAAGACCATATTGATGGTTTAACTTCCCTTCTACATACGTTACGTATGCATGGTTTGACTGTGCGACCTTCAAAGGTCCAAATTGGTTGTCAGGAAATTTCTTTTCTTGGTCACCGCATAGGTAACCACAAACTGTATCCTGACGACAATACAGTCAAAAGAATTCTAGAGATTTCTACCCCTTCTACTAAGAAACAAGTTAGAAGCCTTTTAGGCCTAATAAACTATTACCATAAGTTCATCCCGCATTTCGCACAACTATCTACACCTTTGTCCGCACTGTTGACCAAAGGTAGTCCTAATAAGGTACGTTGGGACAAAGATTGCGAAAGCGCTTTGGTAACAATTAAGAAATTATTTAGCAATGCACCTATTTTGTTATTACCGAATATACGTATTCCATTCATACTTCAATCAGATGTCTCGAGTTACTCAATGGGTGGTTGTTTGCTGCAATGTTACAAGGAAACACTCCATCCATGTTTCTATGTGTCGAGGAAACTGACTCCGGCTGAACAGAAGTATGCGACAGGTGAACGTGAGCTCCTGTCTATGGTCTGGTGCCTGGAGAAGCTGTCAAGATATCCCATCGGCACGCACTTTTACATTATGACAGACCATAGTCCTCTTACTTACATAACAGCTAGAACAATGCGTAACGCTAGAATACACCGATGGTATTTGTTAATTCAAGAATTTTCATTTACGATTCTGCCTATTGCTGGCTCAGACAATAACTTGGCAGATCTTTTATCGCGCAACGTCTTTGAGAAGAAATTGAATTAACTCTTTAGTCACCATGTTGACAAGTGCTATTATTAATGTTATAAAATTTAATGTGTCTACTTAATGATTATCATACTTATAAGTAGGTAGTACTAATATTGATATGTTTGGGAGACGGGCGTCTTCTCCATCACTATCATCCGTGCCACAAGTGTCACGTTTGGAAGTGAGGGGGATGATGTTGAGGATTGCTTCATGTCTGCAGCATGGCGCATTCCTCAAATGATTATATCTCCGCGACTGATGTCGATGATTGTTTCATGCTTACAGACATTTGGATTTGTCGACGATCCGAATGGCTGTATCATGGAACACCTCAAACGAATAGAGATATATCTCATCGACCGATATCGATGATTGTTGCATGTGTGCAGGCATTTGAGTTTTGATCACACTCGGATCTGCACCATGGAACATCGCAATTGAATATAGATTAACGACGTAGTATGCATATCACTATGCATGACGCGTATGTCTTTATAACGTCATTCGACTTGTGGGTTTTGACCCGAAGGGCAGTGTGTTTCAGAAGTGTGGCCATTGCCACTTATATTGTGTGGTATAACCACTGGAAAGTGTGTGGCGTTGTCCACTGTTTAATTGTGTGGCTAGGAAGCCATTTGAGCAGTGTATTTCTTGAACCAAACGTAAGTCGTCGTATGAATAACGCAGTTTGCATAATTATGGCAGATTAGCCTGGCGTGGTATGCCAAAGGAACATTATGTTACTAGCAATAGTGTAAGACTAGTATAGATGGATATTGTACAGCTAGCGGCAAGCGTAAGCCTAGTGTAACGGATATTAAACGACTAGCAGTAGACGTAAGCCTAGCATAATAAGTGTATTGCAGAACTAGCAGGATAGTTAAGTCTAGTTAGCCTCTGAATTTATGCCAAAGGACATTGGCCGTTAAAAGGAACTGACCTCTAACCAGAACTCTAGATAGAGATTGTGAACATGTGTTTATGAACTAATGAGAACTCTTACAGATCGTACATGAATGTGATGTGACTTTTGTTCCCATGTAGTTGGTGTCTGCTCATGGTATGAAATTACTAATTAAATATTTTGAGTCGTCAAAATCACAGTCTTATCAACTGTCGTATTCGGAGTTGAGTTAAATGCTATTTATCTTCAACTGATCATGACCAGTGATGATTAATGTCTTAACACGCTGCATCTCACACTGCCAATATAATCAATAAGACAAGAGACTAATACAGGTCAGTCAAGGGTCGAATATTTAATATGAAACATGTTCAGCACAGAATGTATCACAAGGGTTAAAGCAGACATTATCGATACCAACGGACAGTATTACGGAATCCTACAAAAGTGATAAGAACCCGAGGGACTTTGACTCTATAAACTGAATAGGCATATAATAACTTGGTCATCCACAAATACTAGAAGTCATCGAAGCACCCAGAATATACTGGGGTCCCGGAAGAGCTCGTAACAACGTCAAATATGCCAAGACTGTAGTATTCAACTCGCTGGCGTAAAGTTCATTCAATTTTATTGACATAGCTCGGTTGACGAGACGAGACATTTGATCTTGACGAATAACGGTTAACATTCAACAGGACAGTAAATAGCGTAGTGTTCATTTTTAAAATACAATTAGTCAGTTCCATGCTAGAATCCTTTAAGTAATTTATGACTGAGCATATGGAATTATTGTCATAGAGTACATATTGACGATGAGGCAGTTAGATTATAAGGTGACATTCAATTGTCCTTTGACCTTGACAATGACAGCGAGATCCTCATTATGTTTCCTCACATCTAAGGTCTCTCTAATAAGTATGTCCTTTACTTTACTGGCCTCGTAATTAATCATAGTAGAATAACTGAACATCTTCCTACCAAAGACTTCTTTGGCGTATAGACTTATTTATATATTACATTTGAGTCACCTCTGCTATAAGCCGAAACTCTCAAGAAGGCTGTCTAATGAATCATTTCCACAAAAATCCACGTTAATTTTCCACAATTCCTTTTTAAGCATCTGTCGGCTTACAAAGATACATTTTCAATCGTGAATCCATTTTGATACCGACTGGACGTCGATTCCAACTAGATGCTCACGCCTTGAACAAAATTATTATATAAAAAATATCATAATACTTGCGCGCTCTTCAGAGAGATCACACTTACGTGGACGACCACCGTCCACATCTTCAAATCAGAAGGACGGGTCAAATCATAATAATATTCACCAAGTACACGGGTATAAAATTCCCAGACCAATGGACTGATCTTGGGATATCAGCTTCCATCACAAAGCTCCGACGTCGACTGATGTTTGGCAACACGTGCGCACGGGATAACCCATACTCCCAATAGTGCACAAACGTGCGCGAAGAAAATAAAACTCATAGACAATTATTACCATCATCTAAGTTGGTGTGTAATCTTTTAGCAGAGGCAGGACCTGAGACTGCCATGTCTGTTAAAGCCTGTTACGGACTAAGAAAGGCCGCTTCAGGTATATTGTTCTATGGTAGATGATTATTCGGCAAAGATAGTGATGTATTTAACAGCGCATGCGCAGCTGGAGAAAAATATGGTAAGGATATGCGAAGTCCTGAAAAACTTTAAACAACATCAAACGATTATTATAGCCACTAGAGGTAGGCAAATCGACACACTCCGCTGTTTCGAGACAGTCGGCTCAGTGATGTATACTGTGTCGACACACTGTTTCAACACAACGGCACAGCGGCACTTTTGCCCATATCGGGGAGAAAGAAATCTCTAATAGACAGTATACATTTCTATACATGAACTGTGTGAGACAATCTCCTCTGTTTTTTCTTGCGCGCTACTGTCGTGTGTGAAAATCTATGGTGTTTCGTGTGACCACAATTCATTATTTTTACACAAGTCTTCATTATGATGAAATAAAACGGAGATATGATGATAGCTGCAGTATATGTGAAAATAAAAATAAAAAACAATAATAATAACAGTAATAATAACACATGATATCAAACTAGAGTAAGCTAGTTTTGGTAGACAATGATTCAAATCCACACCGAGTACACAGATATCAGCAAAGCTAATAAAGTGTCCATTACATTTATACGAACACACGGACACTTTCAACTTTAACATAGTGCCTAAAACATTGACAACTGCAGCACTGACACAATTTCCAGTGTCTATAACTTCTCAGCAAAAATAATATCACTTGTAAAATCAAGTCATCATAACACATCCCTGAAAAATATGACATGTTTGATATTCCATACTAATGTTCCGAACGGTTAACTCAAATTTTACAAAGGCCCACGGAAGGTGAGACAGTGAGACAGTGTGTCTCTGCAAAACAGCGAGGCAGACAGGAACTGAAACTGTGTCGAAACAACAAGCAGGCTGTGTGTCGAAGCTTTCGGACACTATGCTGTTTCGAAGCATTGTTTCGACACACACACAGTAGCCATCTCTAATAGCCACGCCATAGTGGGCGTAACACTAAGACAATGGGGTGTAGGATGCGGGAGGGGGGTGGGGGAATGGACATTTTCATTGAGCAGTGCTGGACCAATCCCAGTTCTTCGTCTTTTATCTTCAGATGTCTGTTTCCAATGTTAAACTGTCTCATTCTTCATGATCTCCTAAATCTCCCCACTGTTCTCTTCCCATGTGGACCTCCTGTTTCCAGACAAGCACCAGCGGAAAAAAAAGATAGAAAGATGACGCCCGGAATGGATAGGACAAACACTGAGGACAATTGTTGATAGCATTACAAGGCAGTGCTTGTTCTAGGGGGAGACAGAAAACAACATGAGGATTGGAACTGAATAAAGAAATGAAACAGATGAATCAATCCATCAATACCCTTTAGCTTCCCGAGGAGCATAGGCCCTCAACAAGCACATGCCAAGTCTTCCTGTCCTGTGCCAATCGCTCAAGTTCTTTCTATGTTTTCCTCATCATTTTCACCTCTGTATCCAGTTCTCTTCTCCATGAGTTTTTTGGTCTACCTCTGCCTCTCTTTCCCTGTGGATTCCAGAACGAGGACAGCCTTGTAATGCTATCAACAGGTTTTCTCAATGTGTGTCCTATCCATCGCCAGCGTCTTCTTCTCAACTCTTGTTCCACTGGCACTTGTCTGGTTCTTGTCATCAATTCCACATTTGTGACTTTGTCATACCATTCCTTTCCTTCTATTCTACGCAAGCACCCGTTTATAAAAGTCTGTAGCTTTTTGGTTGTTGTTTTTGTTGCTCTCCATGTCTCAGAGCCATACAATAGGACTGACTTGACATTTGAGTTGAAGATTCTTATTTTCGTGTTGGACTTGATTTCTCTTGTTCTCCATATGTTTCCCAATGCAATGAAAGCTCCTCTTGCATTTTGTATTCTTATTTTGATATCATTTTCTGTCCCTCCAACTTTGTTTATATTACAGCCAAGATATTTGTACGATTCTACATCTTTTAGTGGTGTTTCTTCAAGTTCAACCTTGTTATCATTCCTTGCATTTATTCTCATAATCTTTGTCTTTTCCCTGTGTATTTTCAGGCCCACGTGACCTCTCATCGAGAATTTTCATTTTCTCTTCACCTGATTATGGTTATAGGACAGACAAGCCAAGTCGTCTGCAAAATCTCGATCATCAAGCTGTTTAGTCAGATTGCACTGGATTCCATTTCTGTTGTGTGATGTCGATGTTTTCATAACCCAATCTATTGCTAGTAAGAAAAGAAATGGAGACAAGAGGCATCCCTGTCTCACTCCCGTTCTAATCCTAAACGGTTCTGTAAGTTGTCCTTCATGAAGAACTATGCATGTCATGTCTTCATAGGTCTTCCTTATTAAGTTAATGGTCTTCATGTGAACTCCATAATGCCTCGTCAATTTCTAAAGTGATTCTGTCTACACTGTCAAATGCCTTTTCATAGTCCACGAATCTGATGTATAGCGGTGAATTCCATTCCAGACTTTCTTCAGCTATTATTCTCAATGTGGCTGTTTGGTCTGTACATGATCTGTTTTGTCGAAAACAAGCGTTTTCATTTCTCAGTTGCTTGTCTATGGACTCTTTTAATCTCTCAAGGATGATTCTGTTTAATACTTTTCCTGGCACTGATAACAACATTATTTCTCTATAATTTTTGCACTCTTGTAAATTTCCCTTCTTATGCAACTTTACCAGATAACCTCTCTTCCATTCTGCTGGTATTTCCTCTCTCCCAGACTTTGCCAAGTAGTTTGTATGATATGTCTGTAGAGGTATCAATAAATGTTTTGATGGCCTCTGCTGGAATGCCATCTGGACCAGTTGCTTTCCCATCTGTTAGAAGCTTTATGGCTTTCTTTATTTCTTCTCTACTTTGTCGTTCACAGCTGATTTGTAGCTCCTCTTCTGCTGGCTGGATGTCTGGGGGATTAGTTGGAGCTGGTCTATTGAGAAGTTCCTCAAAATGTTCTATCCATCTCTTCATTTGTTCTTGTTTATTACTAAGCAATTTTTCATTCTTATCTTTCATGAAGCCATTTGCTTGCTTATATTTCCCTGTTAGCGTCTTTGTGTTGTTGTACGTGTCCCTCATATTTCCTTTGGCTGCAGCTTCCTCTGATTCCCTTGCCAACTCTTGAATATACTTCCTCTTGTCTCTTTTGATGTTTCTTCTTACTTCTTTGTGTGACGGTATTGCCGCCCCTGCTTTCCAGTTGTGGTCCAACCGTGGCCAAAACTCAAGAGTATCTGATATGGGCTTCAAAGTTGTCTACCTTCGCACAAGATTACTCTTGGCAGAGATGTAAATAGAAGAAACAAAACGCTTCTATTTCCAGGGAGTCTTCACAAGATATTCAGATAAGCGAAAACAATGCTGCTTTTGCTGAGCACGTTAATTCTAGAATCTGCCGACAACTTCTGTGAAGAATTTAAGCAATTATTATTTTCCGCTCGTTAAGCCCCCACCCCTGATTTACTCAGTGGAATTCTTACTATTCTGGTATAGCTCTGTTTAGAGTGTGTGTAGTAATTTGACTGAGACAAACATGCAGTAACTTTAAAATGATTTAATCGAAGTTATATTTGTAACATTACAAATAACAAAATTTAATAATCACTTAAGTTTTAACAGTTTGAAAATAATTTGAATAGTTTAACAGAAAGGATTCTTCATTGATAGATGACAGAATTCTTATGAAGGAAGTTCACTTTGGCAGCGGATATTTTTTACTTAGCTACGAATAGTAGTTTCTGCTTCCGCAGATGGGTTCTGTATACACTGCTCTCTCTCGGTGCTGGTCGAGGTTAAAGGCGCTGCACAATCCTAGAACGTCAAGGAGTAACGGCCAAGCTGGTCCTGCGTCTGTCTATAAGACCCTCTTATGATAGCGTCTCGCACAACGTCAGTCCACTTCTACCTTCACTTAGTTCCAGAGATAGTACTTTCTGCTGGTACCACCAATAAGCCAATCCTGGTTCACAGACGTTTTGCTCAGATGAATAAAAGAGACTTGAATAGGCCTCTTACACGCGTTTTGGGTGTCGTTAATTTAATAAGTTCCCTCTCTGACATCGTGTGTGGTCCTTCAGTTTCCTCAGCCCGGTTTCCTTATTAAATACCAAAGAGATTTCCTGGGCTATGAAAGTCCGTCTAAAATTCTCCAATAAAAGGTGTCCAGTATGTTAAAAAGGAATTCTGAATTCTAGGCTTCACGCTAGCAAGGTCTGATATCTTGGCAAGCGATCTTCACAGTGGAGTGACATTGAAACGTGTCAGGTTATATTACCGGTCTCCCACGCATCTGTTTGTTATGGAGTTTTAAAAAAAAACGATCTAATCATTTTCAAACAAGCGGGTGAGGGTGTGGTACTTTCAAAGTATTCCACGTCAAATAAGGTGTGTCAAGCAAAAGGTCATGTATTACCATTATTGGCAATACGATATACGATGCCTTGTGTATAGACTCGCGAACATGTCGTTAACCTCATATGACAACGTGTTCCAAAAGTAACAATTCATTACTTTATCAAAAAGTAATCTCTTATCGGTGTATGTCCATAAGTTGTCTCCCCGTATTCCAAGCTTTGGGGATGCGCGCACCCGTCTTATTGGCGATTAGGCAGATAGCGCTGAGCGGTGCACGTGTTAATCTGCCACGGCCATGCTTGGTACAAGGGAATTTTACCAACCTGCCTCTCGTAATATTATCTCTACCTCTCCTTGCAAATGTGAGGTGTTTATCACCCACAAGGAGTGTCAGACAACAGACAAGACACAATATACTGAAAGTAGTGAAAGAATACATGAAAATATAAACTATCTGCTACATAGTATAGAAAGAAAGAAAGTGTGACAATTGAAAGCACGCAATAAAATGGTACCACAAATGCACCGATTACTGCCGGAGTGAAACAGAGATCGAGAGGGGCCGTCCCGTCCTGTCACACTTTGTTTGCTTCTATGTACACTTCATGAGCCTTGGCTTTGGAGCTTCTGGTTTTGTTTCTGTTTTAATCTGCGTTCTTGTTTTTCCTGTCTTCTATCTTGCTAATAGTTTCTGTTGATATCCATGCTTTGTACCGAATTTCTCTTTTTCTCAGTACTTCTTCACATGTCTCGTTCCATATATATTTTTTACTTGTTGCCAGTGGTCTTCCGTATCTGCTTCATCTTCCTGCTGTTGGAGTAGTTGGTATTTGTTGGATACTGTGACTGAAAATGTTTCTCTTATGTCCTGATTTCTTAGATATCCCACATTATACTGTTGTCTATAGCTATATACTGTTGTAAATGTCTTGAGTTTTAATTTTGTTTTAGGCAACAGAAGATGGTGGTCTGATACCACATCTGCTCCCCTACATACTTTTACATCATGCAATGATGACCTAAACTTCTTACTTATGCATATGTGATCAATATGATTCTCAGTTCTGTGGACTGGTGATACCCATGTTGCTGTATGTATTCTTTTATGTGGAAATATGCTTCCTCCTATAGCTAGTTGATTTGAAGCACAGAAGTTAGCTAATAGTTCCCCATTCTCGTTCATCATACCTAATCCATGCTTTCCCACGATTTCTTCAAAGCCGTTGTTGTCTGTTCCTATTTTCGCGTTCAGGTCCGCCATCCAAATTGTGATGTCCTTTCTTTTCTTTTTGTCCAAAACATTTTGTAGTCTGGTGTAAAAGTCTTCTTTCTCAGATTCTTCTTCATCATTTGTTGGTGTACAACACTGGATGATGTTTATATTTACTTTCTTTTTTTTCTAACAAAAAGAAACAGATGAAGAAGTCATGAAAAGACTTTGAGTTGATAGCACGATTTAAAAAAAAAATTGCCTCGTTTTGATTAGGCGCATCCAGTTCAACCCAGTCGGTTATATTAGGGCGCATGTCAAAATATACAAGACCTTTAGTCTGATAACATATAATTACTGAAGGCACTAGGCAGGAGGACTTGGCGTAAGTTTATTGAAGGCCAATGCTGCTCACTGAACCGAAGGCTCATGATGATAAAGAGAACGTTACAAATACAGGAAACAACTTATCTTACATTTTCTGTGAAAGCTAAACGCTTGGAGAAGCACTTCATGGACAGTGTACAGTGCTGATTAGTTGATTAACTAAGCCGGCGTTATACGTTGGGAAACTCACTTGAGTTATCGAGCAGGCGTTGAAACCTTTCTGACTTCTCAGATTTATGTCTAGCCATAAAGAACACTTCGCGGAGCGTGTTGGTTGTCTTAACAGCGCTTGGAGAACTAAAATTTAATGACTTCTGAAACAGGAAATATATTGGAAAAGGATGCTGCAGCCATCTAAATTGATTTTAAAAGTAACGTAAAGTTTTCACTTGAGTTTTATGAAGATTGACCTCCTCTCTCCAGCTTCTTTTCGTCTGCTTCATGATATTGTGAGTTTTCGTAGACATGTACTTTGGCTCTTTTATTTCCAGGGCTCTCTGATGTTAGGAAGAAAGAGCAGATTCAATGCTACATCTCACGTCCTAAGAAGGGAATATATATATATATATATATATATATATATATATATATATATATATATATATATATATATATATATATATATATATATATATATATATATATATATATATATATATATATTCTTCTTCTTCGATCCTTAGCCGTCGACCGTCAAAGCAGTCAGTGGCCATTACGCGTGGTGGCGTCTTGTAGGGCAACAACAAATTGATTCCACTTTGCTCGGTCGGCGGCCATCCTTCGTACAGTGCCCCAACTCTGGTTCATTCTTTGCATCTCAGCCTTTACAGTCCTCCGCCAGGTTGTTTTTGGTCGGCCTCTCTTTCGTTTTCCTTCAGGGGTCCATAGCATAGCTGTTCTTGTGATGGCATCGGGGTCTCTTCTGAGGACATGGCCAACCCAGCTCCAGCGTCTGCCAGCTATGATGGTGTGCATGTCCTCTTGCTTGCTCCGAGTAAGCAGATATATATATATATATATATATATATATATATATATATATATATATATATATATATATATATATATATATATATATATATATATATATATATATATATATAATAATAATAATAATAATAATAATAATAGCCCATTCAGCCATAACTGACAATGGGAATGCGCCCGTGAGGGGACAGCCCTCAGCTGCTTATTTTCCTTGTGTTCCTTTCGACGTTTTCTCCTCCCTTCTTCTTGTTGTGCGAGCTCCTTTTCGCCCATACTGAGGTGGCGTCGTAGATAGCATCGCCATTTGGTGCGATCAGCAGCTTCATTCTCCCAGGTTGCTGGATTTATGCGAAAATAGGAACAGACAACACCAGCTTTGAAGAAATCATGTGAAAGCATGGATTAGGATTTATGTCCAGTGCCCTCATGTCTCTCTTGTACACATCTTTGAATCTCAGCTGCAGTCGCCCAACTTTATATATATATATATATATATATATATATAGAGAGAGAGAGAGAGAGAGAGATAGATAGATAGATAGATAGATAGATAGATAGATAGATAGATAGATAGATAGATAGATAGATAGATAGATAGATAGATAGATAGATAGACATCTAATTTAAAATAATTGTCATTCCTTGGTTCGCTGATCGATTTGTTGGGTTTGACCGCATTTCTCTTTGGTTCGGTCTGGCTTCATTCTTTTCGAGCTGACAAGAAAAGGAATGTTCCTTTAATGTTATTAGCCATCAACATATTTTTCTATGCAGGGAAATTGTGAATACTGACTATCATGTTAGTGATATCAAAATTTCACGTTAGTTCCTCCTGCAGTAATACTTCTTAATACTGACACTGTTAAGTCTGTCTGGCCAAAATTTAACATTACTCCCTCTTACGGTCTGCAGCAGCGACTGACAAATTAGGAGCTGTGGGGATCTACTTTAGAAACGCAAAGCTCTCGCTCTAACTTGATAAAAGTAGGTTTTCAGGTTTCAGAGCATTAGGAATTTTAAACAAGTATATTTTAAATAAGTGCTATATATAGGTAATTTTAAATAAGTGCTATATATTGTCATATGGTGTATATTGGGGCAACTACAACAGTAGTTTCGCCGGAAATAGCCTATGAAATATTAAGAAGAAGGTCCCCAGAAATTGGCTCGTTAAGAAAGAATACAGACCTATTCGAGATAAGGACAAGAAGAAGAGAATGCGAATGCTTTCAACTGGACAGTGTTTTCTAGTGAATTATGATAAGAGTTCTTTTTCTCCACGACCTTAGCTTCTGCCCTTAGATCCCGTAACAGAAAGAGCCCCCAACCTCATCTGAATGTAGAAATTTACCTATAAGTAAATATTTAACACCGACAGCACGAGTGATACATTAACGAACTAGATAATGATCAAACGATTATTGGGTTTATTAATTAAATATCTACACATAAGGGGTTAGTAGTAATTAGAAGGTCATGATGGTGAAAGACGATTCATACAAAAACACACACATGAGATATTAATATTGTAGTTAGTTAATAGAAGAATGAACCTATGTGCAGCGAAATGATGATGTGATATGATACTTGTTACGAAAATGATGAGTAATCTACACAGTCCACGAGTCTCTAAATGCTTCTTCCGGGTAGGATGATTCACATGTATGCATAGAATGTCCAAGGTGGTTATAAGTTATGTTGAGTGGGTTATCTCTAAGACGAGGACGTTCTGATGAAAACTTTTGTTGTACTGTGAACGTTGACGATATACAGTCCTTCAGTGTTTGACAATATCTCTGTTGCATTGACAAACAGTTGACAGTTGCCGTGTGAAAAATATATGTTGTCTGATCCCCAAAGAGTACTGGCCTAAAATGAATTTCATTGAAAATATCAAATTTTAGATATAAATTGCACTGGAAAGTACATTCATTTGCCCACATTTATATATGTTTATTTTTACTAAAACCTTTGTGGATGATTTTATATAAATTTTTAAAGTATGCCAGGTAAGTGTTTTGTTTACTTAATTATATATGCAAAATATACAAATTGGTATATCTATGCTTCTAACACATGGAATTAAAACAAATTGTCGGAATTCATTTCCCTGAAGCAAACCGAATTAAAGTTTTTTAAACATCATTTCATGTGTAAATATAATTTTGATTGGCTAATCACTGTTAATCACGGCCATAGCTTAGGGTTTTGCAGACAATCAGAGACGAGCTCTCAAAAAGGACTATTCTATTCGATGTAAACAAAGGAAGGTCAAGTTCTAACACGTGTTAAACATATGACCATTGCTCTGTGTGAAATAATTCTTTATTATTTATAATAATAGATAAAAATTCACGAAAGAGAAAGGATCGTTCAAAGAAAAGAAAGTTTCAAGGAAATAGGTATGTGAAAAAAGGATAAATGAAGATATGAGTACTGAATTTGTAAACTGCAAACCACTAAAAGAGGCAGAAACGGAGTTTAGGCCTATTGTCGCAAACAATGCTAGTAATTATGAATGTGAGCCTGCGAGCACTTCTAGATTATCATCATCTTATCAAAAGCTACACACAAAAATCCTAGATGATGAATATGCTGATTCAAATGTAGAAGGAATGAGTGGATACAGGTTGTATAATATAACACAAGTAACTGAGCTGATTCAACAATTTCCATGTCCATCTTGTTATGACATATCAGACATTGGAGATAATTTTATAATTTCAGAGAAACTTGTAGGTCTAGAGAGTCAGCTTTATATAATGTGCTCACAATGTAAACATGTTATTACCATGAAAAAGGACCCAGAAATTGTGAGCTTGAGATTCATCTTTGCAATTCATAGCATTGGGTGTGACGTGGAAATGGGAAGGCGCTTTCTGGGAAACATGAATATGCCACCACCAGTAAGTAACATAAGAAGTACCACCTACAGATATTGGAAGCCACCTCTATAGTTGCAGATGAGTGCAAAGCAGAAGCAACAGCAGAAATAAAACTGTTAGAAGGTAAAGATGTAACAGTTTCATGTGATGGTACTTGGCAGCGGCGAGGCTTTACATGGAAAAATGGTGTGGCCACAGTTCTTTCTGTTAGCCAAAAGGGAACAGCAAAGGTGTTGGATGTAGATGTGAGCAGCAATTATTGTGATAGCTGTATGAAAGCAAAGAGCAGAATGTCAGACCATGAATTCAAACTCATGGAATTTGAATTTTCATGGTCAGAATCATTCAGAATCAGGAGAATGTGAACAAACGAACTTTATTTTCAAAGGGTTGAGAATTGGGCACGCAGGCCAGTTTGACATTCTGCCCTTCCTTTCTCTCACCTTTCATACTGAATTCATTTATTCCCATATGCATTTTACATATCAATGTCAAGAAATTCAACGTTGTAAAGTAAAATAAAATAGCACACTCATATTAACATTAACTACTTATAAACATGACATAAAATATATTGAAAAGTACAAACATCGTCATTAGAACCTACAGTTGATATTATAAGAAAAGACAATCTGATTTGGGGGGGGGGGGGTGGGGGTGTGTGTAATCAGAACTAATAAAGTATTCGAAAAGTCTTCGATTGTATTAATAGGTACTGAGGTTGTTTCTTACGCTATGTGGAAGACAATTCCAAAGATGAGCAGCAGAGTACGCTAAGCTTTTCTTGAATAAGTCAAGCCTTGGCTTGGGCATTTGCAATTTGTTAAAGCGTTGACTGCGTCTTTCGTTGTATTTGAACATTGGCCACAGATATGCTGGAGCATTGTGTGACAGGATTTTGTGAACAAATTTAGCTTTGTTAAACAGAAGGCGCTTTCTTAAGGGCAGATATTTATATAGATCTTCACACTGAGTTAGGCAGTTGTCAGAGACTAGACGCACTGCACGTTTTTGTAGTGAACGGAGTCTCTTTGTGTTAGACATTGAGCAAACAACCAGATTGTGGAGCAATAGTCAAGGTTTGCTTGTATGTGAGATATATAGAACAATTTTCGTGCTTCTTCATCTAGGAAATGTTTAATTTTAGCTAATTGGTAAACTGTCTGTGCCGTTTGCTTGGTCAGTGCATGTACATGTGAGTTCCAATTTAGATGCTGGTTGTCGTAGATTTTTGATCGGAGAATTAAGACTTGGGTTGGTCCCTTCTGAATAGATTAGAATAAGTGATAGTCACAGTGAGAAGTAGTAATAGCAATAGATTTCCACGAGTGAGATGGTAGAAATGTGATAGAAGCTGTCTCTGAAATCAAGAAAATCTTCTCTCTTTCACCTATCTTCTACGACAGATTTAGATTGAGTCAGACAGTCTACACACATATATATATGATATATATACATATATATCCACTCACATACATACACACATAAGACGACAGTTAGACGTACAGACGTGGGAAAAACTATGACAGTGATTATATGAATAGTTTGGGAAGAACGAACTGACCGGCACGCTGGAATAAATTTTATGAGTAGTTTATTTATCAATACTAAACTTCTCTCACAACATAGCAAATCACATCAAGCATATACAAAAAAATCATAAACAAAAATCAAGAAATGCTACAAGAATGATAGACCCGTTGGTATGATCCTTCCCTCGATGGATAGCCCACAGTCCCGTTAGAAGAAAGTGATAGCCCAAAGAGTCACAGATACATATGATTTAGTCTAAAATTCTTCCCCCTTTAAGGTATGAACAGACTGGATACTCTGATCTAGTATAAGGGAATATATAGATATATAGTTAGCAATACCTTGCATAAAGAAATATTATGACAGCAAAAATGAATGGGTGTCAAAATACCACCATAAAGGGATCGCTCAGTCCAGCATTCGCTCTATTCATTCAACTGTGCTCACGTGCATTTTTCAACAACAACAAAAATTATTTTTAGGACTTGCCCATACAGAATCTTCAATGGTAATCTTGGCCAAGAAAACCCCAGGTCCAAAAAGACGGGTTGAATTCACTACTTCCGGGACCGTTCTCTTGGGAATACTATTGTTTTGGATGTCTGTTTAAGTCACATAAAATTGTCCAGGCACGAGCGTTTATAGCTAGCACAGAGTCAACCTCTTAGTGTTCAAACGAATGAGGAATGTCAGGTCGGCACTTTTTCTCAATATAGGAATTTAGTTGGTAACACCACCCCTTGTCAACAGTGTCGGGAAATTTACTGATTGAAATATGTTACTTGCCACCAAGGCGGAAAAAATGACTAGAGTTTTCTCCGGAAGAATCAAATCAGGCTCGATGACCCGTTACTTCTTTAAGATAAGAATTAGGAATACCTACGTGTTCCGTCACCACTCATGAAGCTTCTAGCATTTATAAGTTAGTTTAGAAAAAAATAGTTCTCGTCTGATTATTTACCAGTAAAATTAAATTCATTATAGCTACATTGTTGTTTAAGCTAGAAATTGTAATTTATTCTGCTTTCCACTGAAACACGTCACTAGAAAATGATACAGACTTATGTATTAAACGCTCTGCACCAAATCTAACTAGTGAAATAAAATAAGCGATTTAACACTTTAAACACTTCACGAAATACTAGATAATATGTATAAGATTTACCTCAACACAGAATTTACAGGCGATCGCACAAACTAGAATTATATGCTTATATTTATTGGTAGTCTAGAAGTTCGGCAAAATTTTTGCCAAGAACAAACTAAGACTTCGCTATACAGCTTATTCTCTTAGCAAGAAACGTCATGTCTACTGCGAATTTAGGAGCGAGAATGAAAATCTAGTTTCAAACTCTGGTTATATCTATTAACAGACAAAGAGGTAAACTTTTATTTCGCCAAACCGAAATAATCCCCCTTTCCGTCTATAACACTTTACGTTTAACACCAAGAGGCTGTCGAAAACTGACACTCTGCGTCTCTGACACCTCCGTCTAAGAAACGGCCGTAGCGCTAAGTGTCAGATGCAAATGTAGACAACTTGTCTGCAATGCAGGGGCAGTGTTCGCACCTCACGCTGACCATGGCCCACAATGAGTGTCGTGTCAGGTGAAATTTCCAGACAAATGTCTCGAACTGCACCGTAGAGGTGTCAGTTATCGCGCTTTTCCTGAGCGCTCAGCCGAAGAAGCTGCGCCTGTCAGCTGAAAGTGCAGACATAGTCTGCTCATATGTCTGAGATAAGCGAAAGTCACAGTTTCGTGTCCTGACATCTAATGCAAATAGAAATGCATTTAACACTCTCCCGTCTCTGTAGAGACTGACACGTTACATCATAACTGCGTTCTCAGTTTTGAGAAAAGAAACAGGTAAACGTTAGAATGGGAAAATAGTAATGTGTATAGTCGCAAACGAACGAATGCGAAAAACACAGGAACAAGGTAGAGAGCGACAATAATAATAGAGGATACGGGTGACAGAAAAAGAAGAAGATATAGGCAAATTAATAATCATAAAACCTATGTGACACTGGTCGACGATTATACCTAGAGTTTTATGTGCATTAACGTTTTCAATTAGTGAGGTACCAATGTAGATCTGGAGTGTTGTTTTCTCTGAAGTTTGTAATTTTCGTCTAGTTGATATTAAGCTGCATTTTGTTTTAATGATATTTATTAACATGCGATTTCCGTTGCTCCACTTAATCAGATTATCTTTATCTTTTTGTAACAATAGTTACAACTTTTATCACTCGTGTAAACAGTACAGTCATCTACAAACAGGATGAATGCTTGATGTGCAGTGGAAGGTCATTAATGTATATTCCAAAAAGTAGAGGACCAAGTATAGAACCCCGAGAAATGCCTGTATTTATCACTGCTTCGTTTGAATAGGAGTTATTGTAAGAAACTACATGTTTTCTGTCTGACTGGAATGATTTAGTTATTGACACTAGTTGAAAGTTTACTTTTGATGTTTCTAGTTTTCTAATTAAAATATTGTGATCTATCATATCAAATGCCTTTTTAAAGTCTACAAAGACTGCCCCACACATGTTGTCGTTGTTAATATTTAGGTGCCAGTTGTCTATCATCTTTGTTAGAGCAGTGTGACAAGAATGTTTAGGTCTAAACCCCGACTGATTATCATATAGCAAGTCGTTGTTAACTAGGTGTTGTAGTGTTATTTTATGTATATGTTTTCCAGTGGTTTGGATAGTGATGATATTAGAGAGATTGGCTTATAGTTACCAAAGTTACAATTATCGGAGGAACCAGGTGTCGTAGTTGAGTTAGTGTACAGTATTTGTCGAGTTGGACAATAGTAGTGAAATCGACAAGGGATAGTGGACTGACAGAGTTATAGATTACACCCACAGAAAGGTGTAAATAGGAGATAGACTTGAGACAACCTGGAAGACGATTTATCAAAATGATCTCTCTCTCCAAGCCTCAACTCACTTTTACTGTCTAAGCACCTCCTGCTCTCACTCTTTTCTCTTAATCATACACAGAGAGTATAGCAAAGAGCTGAAAAATGTAAATTATGGATGGAAGGGTCGTGAACAGCGCATTAATAAATGTGTAAACTTTATTAAAGAAGAAAAGCATGAAATTAATGCATCTCATCACAACAACATAAAATTGCATCAATAATCATCAATAATCAAAATATGCAAAATACACCGACGAACACACACAGACCACCGATCATAAAACCTGTAGAACACAGAGAAATGAATAAACTGAGTGTCAGTCCGTCCGCTTTCGTGGGACCAAATGTAATAGTTCCAGAAAAGTGTCTTACATGTAGATCCTTCAAGGCGAGGGAATAAGCCTACAAACTTTCCTTGTTGGTGCTATCATTGGTGACCTCAAATTGCGCGAGGTGGGCTGGAAGACTCTATTTACCGCTGGTTTACCAAATGAATAAAACTACGTGTCAGTCTGTCCGCTTTCGTGGGACCAAATGTGCCAGCTCCAGAAAAGTGTCTTACATGTAGATCCTTCAAGGTGAGGGAATAAGCCTACAAAACTTTCCTTGTTGGTGCTAAACGTTGGTGACCCCTAATTGCGTGAGGGGCTGGAAGACGCTGTTTATCTTCTGCTGACCAAAAAACCAAACTGAGCGACAGCCTGTCCGCTTTCGTAGGACCAAAGGTGCTAGCTCCAGAAAAGCGTCTGACATGTAGATCCTTCAAGGTGAGGGAATAAGCCTACAAAAATTTCCTTGCTGGTGCTAAACGTTGGTGACCTCTAATTGCGTGAGGGGCTGGAAGACGCTGTTTAAGTGCGAGATTTTCATAACCCAGAACTACACCAGACGAAGTTATTTGGGGACGAAGAGAACCAGGCGCTCTTATCCGGCGCTATTGCTTGCTTGGCATTAAATCCGGTTTAAACTGGTTTGGCGGTGGTTTGGTTGAGTGCCCCGTTTAGGCACACAAAGGCGGGTGATATCAGATTCTGCTATAGACATGCTAGGCGGTTTTGATATTCTGGAAGCCGCAATGCTCTGACTGGTTATCCAATAGGCGAGTAGAAAACTACTACTGCCTGAGATGATTTCAGATTTAGCGTTGGCTCGTTGCACTGCGTGAGCTTAACTTGGCGTTGACAAAGGGTTTAGGTTCAGGAATGGGAATGACGACTCGTGATTGCTAGCTGTATTCAGCATCCCTCTAGACCGAAAGTATATGACATTCTTCGCCTGACTGGAGACTTGACTCTAGCAATTCGGTATCCCTGAAACTGAGACCCAAAAAAAGACACCATTTACATCAAGCAACAACAAAATCACTCTAATTTTTTATAACCAGTAATGCTCCGCTCCTTCCACTCTATCAATTATAGCATGTGCCCGCATAGGCTTAATATATTTTGTACACCCAGGTACCTGTCACTAAATGTTCTGACAGCAAAATCTACTCTTCTTCTTCCAACTAAACATACAGGAAACCTAACCTTGTAGTTACAGTTGAATGAATATGATTATTCATCTTACAACATTAAATGAATTACATAAACAGATTACAGCATGTGACATTACAACATTAAATCATATGCCCCTTGGGGGAAAAATAAGATCCCACAAATGAATACATAGAAAACTGCAATGTTCCTGCAATAATAATACAGCTGTGGCTGAATCATAAGATATAATTATATCTATGCCTGGTGACTGCTTTGTGAAAGTTATAGACTAGTGCCTAGCCACACAAGTAAGCATAAAATGATTCTCCCTTGCCACTAGAAATATCTATCAAAAAAAGAATAAGTGACTTTCTCCTATAATTCAGTGTTAAGTGAATGATCCACACCTCTGACCTTATCTTGCAGAAATGACAGTTAATTTTGCTGACTCTTAACTCAATGGTAAGCATTGTATGAACTGATTCTACGCCTAGTATGCTGTTATTGTAAGTTTATCATTTCCCATTATAAACCGTAACAGTTTAAGCACCACTTAACTAAGGCCGTAGACGGCGCTACATTATCACTGAATTAAATTTACCGGGAGAAATCCTCAAAAAATGAAGTAAGTCACATTCCTATCAGATATATAAAAAGCTAACATGAATATTCATATATTAATAAGACATGTCAACTCACCCCGAAAAATGACTAGAGATAGGCCTTAACATTTAGTTCTTTGTTAAAGTCTGCCTTATCTCATGATGGTCCATCTCGGGCCAGGAAAATATTCACTAGTGTGTTAGTCTATTAAGACTAACCAGATTTATAGCTTACAACCAACGCTACCCTGGGACACCTGCATAGCCTGATTCTACAGATGTATCGGCGTAATGCGTAATGAGGAGTAAGACAAGGTTATTCTAGAGACATCAGAAGTCAACAACCGCAAGAAAATTCCTTCAGGTAGAGAAATGCATAATATTATGAGAGCTCTAACTCGTCTAAGGGGCAAAACTCAGAGACTGACCGCGATTGTTATCTCCCCCTTGAATCGAAGATCAGAACCTGTTTACCGACCGCAGAAGATTGGTCCCTGCTAACGAGCCGTGCCTTCACAGAAACCCGTTCGCTCGTTCAACGCGATCAAAGACTTAAAGCGACCAGAGGAATGTTTCTCTGGTCAAACGAACCACAGGTGCGTTTAGCTAACATTACGTTACCGCTACGCTGACCGTTGAAGGCCAGAACGTAAACAAACCGCGGGTGGGGTTTGAAAAGGTGAAAAAATAGGGCCACGAAGGTAGAAAAGAAAATATAAAATGACAAGGAAACCAGAACATTAATAGTATTTAAAAAAATCGGACGTGATGGTAAAATAAATTAATAGTCACTGTGACACCAGGTTTGAAAAGAGGATATACCTTAGCGACTTTAAAGTGCGACGGAAAATAACTCTTTGCGATACATAGATTGTATATGTATGTTAGTGAATCGCTAATAATTGGCGCAGCATAGCGCAGTATTCGATTACTGATTCCGTCAAGTCCTGATGAGTTATTCTCTTTAAGGCCTAGAAGATAGTTATACACTTCATTAACTGTCATAAAAGGAATGTCGGATGGGATTGTGTTGGTGCATTTGTTCTCACAGAATGCTGACAGTTGGCCTAGGTCACAAGGGGAATCTGGTATCGTAGATTTAAGAGACTGGTTATTTCTGCCTGAAAGTAATTGCTGAAGTCTGTACAAGTAAATGAGGTATTGGGGTTTAACGAGTCTGGCGAATTTCGTTTGTTTACTAAAGTGTTCATTGCTTTCCACAAATTTTTACTGTTTGTTTTGTTCTGAACTAAGTTTTTAAAGTATGTTTTCTGTTCTCTACGTATTAAATGTTGTACCTTGTTTCTTTGTGCTCTGTATGTGTTAAAGTCTATATTTTTGTGAGCTCGATCTCGTTGCCTCGTTGCTTCTAGCACTGCTGGCGTGATCCAAGGAGAGTTTATCTGTCGTTTTATACGAACTTCTTTAGCTGGTGCATGGTTATCAAACACACAATGAAAGATACGTGTCCAATGAGCAATTACGTCATCGGGATCAGAAAGCTGGTAAACACTGGCTAGATTTGCAGCTCGGAAATCATGTAAAAATAGTTCATGGTTGAAATTTTTCAAACTTCTAAATATATATGTTTATTTCTGGGAGCTTTATATTTATTCTTTGACCACGTCCAACATATTGGATAGTGGTCACTCATTGCGACAATATGAACAGAGCATTCTATAATGTTTTCTGCACAGGTGACGTAAATGTTGTCAATTGTTGTGGATGATGTTTTTGATACCCTGGTAGGCTGGTTGACTATTTGTTTTAAATTGTAAGATAGTATGATGTTTTCCCACGTTTGGCTTGTGTTGTGCATGTCGATGTTGAAGTCGCCTAGAAGAATAATTTCTTTGGCAGTGGTAAATACTTTGTCCATCATAGTGGTGAAATCTTCATACCAGATGGTTTCTGCACTGGGATTTCTATACAGATACCCGACTAAAAATTGTCCCTGACTCAGTGTTATTATCTCTAACCAAATGCATTCGGTCTCTGCTGTCTCTAAATCGCTTCTGCGGCGATAACTAATAGAAGTGGAAATATATACCATGATACCTGTTTCTAGCTTCCTACTTGAGTCTCGTCGAACAGTTTTAAAGCCTTGTAGTGCAATATCATCATCTGATATGTTGTCAATTAAACGACTTTCCAAAAGTCCAAAAACATGAACATTTTGATTCAGAATTTGTGTAAGCTCAGCAGCTTGCCTAATAGATGTTAAATGTTTAGATGACCCACCGTAGATCATCCTTAATTAGCCATGGTGTCTGATTTATATGCATTTTATTTTGGAGGGGGGGGGGGGGGGGTAAAAACATATCAACAACAAAAGCAGCGTTAACACGAAAATCACAATTATTTAGACTAATGAACTTTATCAGGTAAGTGAAAGTAAAAATGTTAGTACTTAACTTACGAAAAACCTTGGCACAGGCACTACTAACAATTGCAATGGACTGAAACTTTGTCAGGAGTATATGAAAATAGTCACACAAAAGCAGGCACGCACAGTTTCACACCACAACACTCAAAATCTATCAAAGTAATTAAAGGACAGAGAAAGTACGAATTTAAAATAATCAAAAATCAAACAAGTAACAAACTTTTAACCGCCTGTAGCCAATGGAATACGAGTGTTTCAAGAAAGTAACAAAGTACTTATTAGTTTAGGCGTAACAGTAATCAACTAAATTACAGGGGAGAGACGGCTTTGGTCGCAGGGATTCAGTCAGGGAAAAAGTATGTGTGTAGTCATCATCGATGATGGATGTCTCTGTCTGGTCTATAGTAGGGGAAACGTTGCACAGACATCATTAGTGCTTGGCTGAGTGACGCAGGGCTGAATTGCATCAGGTAGCCAGGTTCTGGATTCCACTGAGGACGATGATGTTGGCTACATGAGGAAGAATGACTATAGATTTCGTCTGTCGTCGTTTCAACACGGCTAGGAGGTTTCTGGGTCTGGGATCTTGTGGTACTGCTCGTAGAATTGACATGTAATTTGTTTGTGAGGGACTGTCTTATGGGCAGTGCAGGAAACATAACATCATAACATTCGGCTTCCTGACTGTTGGTGGAATTATGGTGGTTGCAAGTTAAGCCATTCCCAATAGGTGCGCTTTTAAGAGGGGCCGGTAAGGTATGTTGTGCATTATCGTGATTGGCTGATCTCGTGGTAGATGGGGTTTTTTTTCTCTGCATATTTTGGGTTGTCGTTTTGCGTACGCTCCGGATATTTAATGATTTTTGCTAGGATGCTGCTTCCTATTTTGGATGTATGTATTTGACTTATGTAGAGACGTTTCTTTGGTGCTCCTGATTTGCTTGTAAAGAAAGGAGTGTTGCTGATAAAATTAATGTTGTTGTGTTGACAGTAGCTCTGTAGTGTCTTGTTGTTGATGTCTGCTATGCGACGCTGGAAGCCATAGCAAGGTGGATTAATTGATGACATATAAATTGAGGCGTTAGGAAATTTTTGCTTTATTGTAGTGGTCAGTCTTGAAATAGCAGAGGGGCTTATGCTGAGTCCATTCATTATGTCGTTGATTCCTATATGTATTGTTGTTCTTGTAATGTTATGGTGTATGTCGAACGTTGATTTTAGCAATTAGTCTTTCAGTTCCAGCTCCAGGCATCGCCAGCACTGAGACGGATTCTTCTTTTGTGGTGGACATCCGATCGTTGTAAATGCCTTTTAAGAGAGAGTCGCCAATTATGATATGTGTTGCTTCACTACATGGTTGTTGACTCTGCTTTCGTTTTGATTTTTGTTGTCGCCATTGGTTCTCTTGGTGTGAATCGTCCTGGTGAGCCTGAGTTATTTGAATGGGTGGTTGGGGCGTCGGTACATAATTGGCTCACTTTGTACTGAACTCTCGTTAAGGGCTGAAAACCTGTTACTTATTTTTACACTAATAGGATAATTTTCGCGTGTACCTGAAACTTGTTTGTTTTGACATTGTTGCTGCTTGTGGCATTCGTTTGATGTTTTTTCTTTGATAGAATCGCCAAAAGCTTCAGGCACTATAAGAGGATGCACTGACTGAGTTGTTTTAGAAATAGAATCGATCCATAGTTGCTCAATGATGAGCTTCATATTGGCATTATCTTCTCTCAAAGAAAGTATTTCATTTTTGAGGAGTTCGTTTTCTGTACTCATCGATTTGTGGACAATAGTCGTCAGATCAGCAATTAGAGCTTGCATTGTATCCTCCATTTTGAGCACCAGTTCCTGGTAGCACCGTGTATTTATCCTGTGAGTAACTTCTTGGTGGTTTTCATGAGATGAAGTTCCATTTGTTTGTGTGGCCCAGTATTTAGGGCCCATGGGATATTCTATGGCCAGCATGTGCTGATAAATTGGAGTATCTGTTACTTAGCAGCTCTCTGGAACGTCGTATGCGGCGGAAGGCAAAGTGGATATATTTTTTAGAACGTTTGGACTAGAGTTAATACTGAGGATTTCGTTGTCAACAGATGTTGTGTTAGCAATTATCTTCTGCGCGGATTCATTCAAACTGACAAAGTCTGTTTGTAACCATGACTCAATAACTGCAGCAGTTTCCTGAGCTATCACTTTGTTCTTGGCATGGCAGAGGTGCATAGAGATAAGAGGTGTTGTGATTAAATCTTCCACGAATGCGCCGTGTTTATCCGATCTCGTTTCGACCTGGTCATCTGGTAGTGTTTGGTACACGCTGTGCGGAAAGCCTCGTATTGAAAAGTGTTGTGGAAAAGTGCTGTAACACACTGGCCCTCATTTGATACTTTGAAATTTAAACCCGACTCCTAGCTACAACTCTTGTTTCAAACGCATCGCTTTGTCCTTTTATAAAGGGTAACTTTTAATGGTGGTCGAGCGCAGTCGACCATCCCTAGAGGGTTTTATTACCTGTGAGCCGTCGCCGATCTCCAAGTGTGACATGTTTACATGCCCCCTGGGTTTAATTGCCAGTGAAATACATCGTTCCGCTGGAAACTGTATTTGTTGAAGTGGGTTTGGTTGCCAGGAATACACGCTGGCCAACCACCCTTTTCAGTACCGCGTCACGTGGTCATTGTTGAAGGAATGTGTAGTTAATGAAAAGAAATGAATAGTTCATAATTTCCTGGCATTGTTTTCAAATACTATATGTTAGATCAACGCAATGTCACCCTCACAATATTCACAATCTAAAAAGGAACACACCAATATAACAATCATTGAATTAACATTTCCAAAGCGTGTGTTAAAATTCGAAATGTGAGACACAATCCATGTACGTCTGCTCAGCTCGGCTGCAGCGAGACATGAGCAAAAATCATGTGAGAAAAATCATGACGGTACTGCAGGTTTGATGGAGCGGAGCCATAGGGAATACTAAGAATCTTTAATCGTTCAGAGAAACAGTATGATTTGTGTTACACAGGATATCTGGGAGATTGGGATTCTAAAAGTTACAAGACAATAGCAGAGCATCAGCCCCACATTTACAATGGCAAAACTATTAGAAAGCTTGAATGCTGCGGACGTTTTCAAAAGCGAATGGGGAAGAGACTTCCGGATAAAGTATCAAAAAAAAAACAGATGCAAGAAGTTCACAGAGAATGGGAAAACTTATACCGGCATCAGTGGAATAGGCAGATTAACCAAGTTAGCCATAACACGGATTCAATGACACTATGAGGCAGCCATACGCAGAAATGCAGATGTTCCAGCAATGAAGAAGAGCATATGGGCAATCAGGAAACACAGACAAGGAATACATGAAGACTGTGATAGATGGTGCCCGGTGAAGAAAGACCCAGCTGCAGATAATAAGAATCAACTTCCTGAATTTGGGTGTTCTATTATTAAAGAAGTTTTTGAAGAACTTTCAGCTGATACCCTTCTGGAAAAGTCTGCTCATGGTGGGACAGAATTCAAATGAATCATTTCATAATCTCATATGGTAATGGTGCCCAAAGAATGTTTTCATTGGAAAAAGTAGGCTGCAAATAGCTGTAAATGATGCAGTGATTGTGTACAACAGTGGGGAACTGAGGAGAAAAAATATCTTTGATAATTTAGATCTAAACATTTGGTAAATATGCATTTCAAATATTTTCGCAAATTGACAAAAAGCGCATACAGTCTGCTGAAATGAATAATTTAATGAAAAGTAAGCTGCGAAGTATGAAACAGCCCATGATATCAATAAAGGAAAATATCAGAGATGATTCTTACATAGCAGGGGGATACTGAGGCGAGTAAATTTTGTGTTAAAGTGTAATTCTTCCCTTTTTTCTTATTAATGTTCTCAAAACCGCATTTTTCACTCACATGTGGGCACGTTGCCCATGATTTTTCAAAAACTATTAGTGATCAATCAATACCCTTTAGCTCCCCAATGAGCATAGGCCTTCAACAAACACATGCCAAGTCTTCCTGTCCTGTGCCATCCGCTCAAGTTCTTTCCATGTTTTCCTCATCATTTTCACCTCTGTTTCCAGTTATCTTCTCCATGTGTTTTTTGGTCTACCTCTGCCTCTCTTGCCCTGTGGATTCCAGAACAAGGACTGCCTTGTAAAGCTATCAACAGGTTTCCCCAATGTGTGTCTTATCCATCGCCAGCGTCTTCTTCTCAACTCTTGTTCCACTGGTACTTGTCTGGTTCTTGTCATCAATTCCACATTTGTGGCTTTATCATACCATTCCAGTCCTTCTATTCTACGCAAGCACCTGTTTATAAAAGTCTGTAGCTTTTTGGTTGTTGTTTTTGTTACTCTCCATGTCTCATAGCCATACAATAGGACTGACTTGACATTTGAATTGAAGATTCTTATTTTCGTGTTGGACTTGATTTATCTTGTTCTCCGTATATTTCCCAATGCAATGAAAGCTCCTCTTGCAGTTTGTATTCTTATTTTGATATCATTTTCTGTCCCTCCAACTTTGTCTATATTACAGCCAAGATATGTGTACGTTTCTACATTCTTTAGTGGTGTTTTTTCAAGTTCAACCTTGTTATCATTTCTTGCATTTATTCTCATAATCTTTGTCTTTTCCCTGTGTATTTTCAGGCCCACGTGACCTCTCATCGAGAATTTTCACTTTCTCTTGCACCAGATTATAGTTATGGGACAGAAAAGCCAATTCATCTGCAAAATCTAGATCATCAAGCTGTTTAGTCAGATTGCACTGGATTCCATTTCTGTTGTGTGATGTCGAAGTTTTCATAACCCAGTCTATTGCTAGTAAGAAAAGAAATGGAGACAAGAGGCATCCCTGTCTCACTCCCGTTCTAATCCTAAACGGTTCTGTAAGCTGTCCTTCATGAAGAACTATGCATGTCATGTCTTCATTGGTCTTCCGTATTAACTTAATGATCTTCATGGGAACTCCATAATGCCTCACCAATTTCTAAAGTGATTCTCTGTCTACACTGTCAAATGCCTTTTTATAGTTGTCATAGATTTTTGGATAGGAGTATTAAGACTTGGGTTGGTCCCTTCTGAATAGGTTTGAGTAGGTGATGGCCACAGTGAGAGTTAGTAAAATGAAATAGAATTTCCACAAGTGAGATGATAGACTGTGATATAGAGACTGTCTCTGAAAAAAATCGAGGAAATCTTCTCTCTTTCACCTATCCTCTACGACAGCTTTTTAAGGCGTCATACAGTCTAAACACAGATATATATATATATATATTACATATATTTCTATCTACTCACGGGCACGCACATACACGTGACGACAGTTAAACACACAGACGTGGGAAATCTATAACAGTGAATATATATATTATTATTAGAACGAGCTGACCAACGCACTGATTTAGTTCAAGAGAGATTTTATTATTATCATCAAAAAGAAATCTTCTCACAACACCAAAAGAAAATACATCAAGGAAAAACATATACAAGTAGTCATAAAATTCAAGAAAATGCTACAAGGATGATAGCCCGTTAGAATCTTACTCTAGGTTTAGCCCACAGCCCCGTTAAGACAACAGATGATGGCCCAAAGAGTTATAGATACATAGGGTTGAGTCTAAGAGGTTTCTTTCTTTCCCGTAAATGTATGAACAGAGTTGGGTAATCTGATTTAGCCTAAGAAAAAGAAACTCTAGCATTTGTAACAAATTCTGCAGATTAAAAAGTTAAGACAGCAAATGGGTGCCAAAATACACCGGTAAAATAACACTCCGACCTGCGTACTCTCATTCATTCAGCCATTGTGTTACGGTGTTATTTTAAATGACGGCGTCTGCTGGGGTTTAGCCATGCGCAACGTTAGGGGTCATTAACATTTATAGAATATGTCGATATTTTACGGTATACTGAACGCGAAATATATGCGGAGATTATGACGCATTCGCGTTGGGAAGGTCACGCTGGGTGACTTGGTTACATGGCCCTTGTTACGCTATCCGTCAAGCAAGAAGGTCGTGTCTTGTATTTCTTCCAAGGAAAAAAGGCTGAGTATATAGCCTATATTAGATATATGAATCGATGTAGAACTCAGGGTCAGTTCGGATATTAATCTAAGTATGAGATTAATTAAATCAAATTAAATGATGGAAGGAGAATCGCATTATGATTCAAATTGTAGCTGTCAAGAACTCATGTGCTCATTTCTGGCTGTTGACTACAACAGCGCACGTATATAGCCACGATGTTCTTCTGACATATTGTTTTGACACGGACGGACATGAATACTATGCATGTAATTTCTAATGACTATATATGAATGTATACCGATGTGAACTGTCTTCGTGCGTCAACTTGTAATAAATATTGGACTCGAATCGAAGGCTTACCCACATTCCTTTGATTACGTTTGATTGCTTCAACTTGCATTGTTGACGGTCCTTTGACCTGATGAACTCTTTCTTGTAAGAAGTTTATAGTAATAATGGATGAGTTCGTACGGAATCGGGGTTTGCTTGGACACAAGTTGTGTAATGATAAATAAGCAAGCATCCCAACTAAACTTATAATAATCGAACGAAGGACCCTCCAACACCAGAAAACCACCCACGCAACAGTGGTGGCCAATGTGATGCGGAACTGGAATTTAATTGTAAAAAAATACTCAAAGATTATCGAGTTGAAAGAAATAATTTTCCTTCAAGCGAAATGAACACTTTTTGTATCTACACCGATGACGTCACACCCCCTTGACAACAGGATGAATCAGCTGTAGTGATGGCAGCCGCCTTTCAACGTCTTTGAAGAAGATTATTTATAAACGCTTAATCGAACATTGGAAAATAGATTCAATCAACATGAGCATGAAATATAGGTCCTACTGTCCGTTGGCGAAGCAAGCATTGTAAGAATCTATCGAGGCAAAAAGATGAGTAACTTATTTGAAGGTTACAATAAGTTAATCCTATTTGTCCGATAACGCCATGTTCTTTTTTTTGTAGCCATGTTAAATATTGTTTCTGTCCTTTTTCATGTAGCGGGTATGGATGGGCGGCGAATTATAATCAGTTCTATAGCTCCTTGGATGCTACGAATTGATTGTAATTGTTCTTAAGGCCGTGAATTAATAGCATTTCGCGAAGCGTCGAATACATTATCGGTGATCGTGTCGTTCGGACTTGCATTAATTCACCTTGCATGTTAGGTGTATAGTCGTGTTATAACTGTGGTATTCTAGTGTATTTGGTTCTAATTTTTATTCAGTTCTTTAACAATGTTTGTAATCTATCGTGTTTTTTTCTGACCTTACTATCTTTCAGTTTATATTTTTGTTGTACGACCGTTAATGAGTCCATGTATACGTCACTAATTTTTGTGTACGCAGGTTAATTATCTATTCAGTTCATTCTTTAATTCTCACTTCCGGTCTAGTCAACTTAGTTGTAAATGCATTTTTACTGTGAAAATGTCTGTGTGTATGTTAATAATGTTCTGTAATCCTTGGTTAACCCATTGTATTGTTTGTCTTCATTTCATCCCTTTATAATTTAATATTAATGCTATAATTTATTCATTAATAAGAGTATAGATTAATATGATTAAATTTTTATGAGTTTTAAAGAGGAATTAGGGACTTTGCACCAATTTGCAGTGATGGTCCAAGAAATGGGCAATGCACTTTATTGCTCATGATTATGACATAATATACTATGCTTAATTATTATAACTTTATAACATATTAAGACATATTAAATATTAATTAGTACATTTTCTCAGTACTACATTGGGAACTTGGTGACAATTAAGATTAAATAACCTAATTATTTAGGAATAATACTCATAATTATTGAATATTAATATTAAGTGCATGATATAATTTCAGCACCTTATATAACTAACTATCATAACTATTTATGATAGATATTAGTGGGTATATATAATATTTTTACAAAATATTATAGATTTGTGGAACTTACACATAACAATACAGGAATATTGCAATTTCTTATATTGATTGTTCACTCGTCGAGTAATTAGAATTATCAACATATATTCCATTGGTGATTACTAGACATAAGTAATTGAATACTTAAATAAATCAACTTCAAGAATGCTTACTTTGGATCATTTCATTAAAATTGGAAAAGATTGTAACAAAAAGGGAGATGCACTCCTGGAATTTGCAGAACAACAACTTGCAAAATATAAGGCAGATATGGAAGAACTTGAAAGAAAAGAGGCTGAAAAGAAAGCTATTGCTAAGGAAGAGGAAGAAAGAAAGGTGGCAAGAGATGAAATCCTACGGATTGAAGAAGAGAATAAATTGAAACGACAGGAAATCATACTGCAGCAAGAAATGGACTTGCAACGGCTTAAATTGGAAACAGCAAAACTTAATTCGCAGGGTGCTGCAGCAAGCCAAAATGATAATGCTCAATCGGGATCTTCTTCCAACCGACTTAAGAGCAATTATTACTTTAAGCTACCACCGTTCAAATTACACGTGGACGACCTATCATCATGGCTGGCGCGCTTTGAGGATATATGTAAGGTCAATAACCTTGACAAAACTGCATGGGCACTTAAACTTAAGGAATTTCTGGATGGCGAACCTGCAAGTGCAGCACAAAATATTGATCCTACATTAGCCACAGACTATGAGGCCATTAAGACTTTGTTATTACGTCGTTTCCACTTGAACGAAGAGGCATGTAGATTACGTTTCAAAAGTTTGTTGCCAGATAATAATAAAGATTTTACGGGATGATTTATTGCTAACATACGCAATACTTTTAACAGATGGGTTGAACTGGCAGGTGTCAACAAATCTTACGACAAGTTAGTCGATGTGTTATTGAGGGATAAAGTATTATCTTCTGTCAGCCCACCATTCTTTGCTTATCTGCAAGAAAGAAAACCAGAAACTATTGATGAGTTAGAAAAAATTTCTTTAAATTACTGCACCGCTCATCCGAACACTAACATTTCTGGCTCGTTAATAAGAGAACCACTTCCTGTAGCCTCCAATATGGCATATCATAGTAATAACAAACCAAGAACACACAGTGTAGACAGAGGTAGGTTCAAAGGAAACTATGACATTAATTTTCATAAGGGACAGAATAACTTTAACAATAACTTTAATAGAGGAAGACAACAAAACAGAAATTATTCACCTCAGTCAAGATACAACAGTAATCCACGTAACTCAAGTTATGATCGGTCATATCAATATAATAATGGTAACAATTGGAAGAATAGCGATAATTATAACTCGAGACATCGAGATAACAATTACAATAGACGACAACGAGATAATTCAACTAATTATTCTCGTAATCGTTCTCATTCTCGTGGATCTTCACATTATAACCATAATACCGGGGCAGCAGTTACAAATGATATCACCCCTAAGGTTCAGGTTCCACCTAACGATAATACAATGCATTCTTCTGCTGCATGCTTTGCTATTAATTATAACGTGGCGAATAGTTGCCCACAATGCAATCTTATTTTTCAGAAGGCAAAGGAGACAGTGCTAAACTGCGGACACATTCCACCAGAAGTAGGTCTTGCAGCCAATGATGGAACAGGCTCTCTGATTTTTAACAGAGGGATAGTTAACGGTTCTATAGTTTCTGTATTGAGAGACTCGGGGTCCACAACCATTGGAGTGCGACAGTCGCTTGTACATCCTAGCTGTGCAACGGGGGAATATGTCCGTTGCATGACTTTTGGGGGAACTATTGAGTTTTACCCCACAGCTATTATCCATGTTAAAACACCTTTTTTCACAGGTAACGTGAAGGTATGCATGCTGAAAAAGCCGATTGCAGACCTTATGGTGGGTCGCATACACGGCAGCAAGGATTGTTCACCAGAAGATATTATTGAATGGGAGAGACACAATCTATGCACTAGAAACGCCGTGACAACTAGAGCTCAGACTATGCTCATGGAGAGTGTCAATGATAATAAGATGGATGCAGAGAAACAAGAGGATATTGAGGTCAATTAACCTATTGACAGGGAATCATTTGCAAACAAACAAAAAAATGACAAATCTTTAAATAAATTTTTTAACCTAGTTAATAAGGTTGATAATTTAACATCAGGTAATAATAACAAACATTGGTTTATTGTTAAAAATGATATACTGATTAGATGCTTTAGTGATAAATCACAGGTAAAACAACAAGTGATGGTACCGGCTGCTTTTAGACGGTACATTCTTCAACACGCGCATGACTCGCAGTGTGCAGGACATATGGGATATACTCGAACACGATCTCGAGTATTGTCTTCATTCTTTTGGCCAGGAGTATCACGGGATATTTCGCAGTATGTACGTTCTTGTACTACGTGCCAGGAAGTGAAAGCACGTGGAGCTTTTCACACGGCGCCTATTCAGGCTTGCGATATCTCAGTACGACCTTTTGACAAGATGGCCATAGATATAATTGGTCCACTTCTACCATCTGCGAGAGGACATAGATTTGTTCTCACGTGCATTGATTTATGCACACGATGGCCAGAAGCCATTCCATTGAAGACCACCACTACCACAGATGTAGCTGATGCATTACATCTAATTTTTTCTAGAATAGGGTTTCCTAGAAAATTATTATCTGACCATGGGTTGCAGTTTATATCCGATACCATGAAGGAGGTAATGAAAACCTGGGACATTGATAGGAATTTGAGTAGCATTTATCATCCCATGAGTAACGGTGCAGTTGAAAGACTTAACCGTACGCTTAAGCAACTTTTACATAAGGTTACTGTTAAACACCCTCAGGACTGGGACAGAGCACTCCCAGCTGTCCTGTTTGCTTGCCGAGAGGTGCCACATGAACAAACTGGCTTCTCTCCCTTTGAGGTAGTTTTTGGTGCCCCTCCGAGAGGTCCTATGGGACTGATAAAAGATTTATTAATTGATGCAGAGATGACTCAGGACACTCAGTCATCTTATGAGTATGTGATTAATCTTCGGAATAATATTATTGAGTCTTGCCAATTGGCAACAGCTTCTTCTGAGGCTGCAAAAGCTAAGGCTCGATCTATACAAAATCGATCTAGACGATTACGCCAATTATTCTCAGGCGATGAGGCTTATGTATTACTCCCTCACAATAACAATAAGTTATTGATCTCATGGACTGGTCCTTATAAGGTTACTGATAAAATTTCAGACGTTGATTACGTCTTAAATATCAAGGGACACAAAAAGATATTCCATATTAATATGCTCAAGCAATTTCATACACGTCCTATACACTTACAGTCAATTTTTCATGAATTAGATGACAATACTGTATCTACTTGTCATTATTCTAATCTATCTGTTATACAGGAGGAAGAATCTTCTTTTCCTGAAGTGCAGATGCCTTTACCTGTACTTATTGTCCAATCTACTGAATCTTGGCGTGATGTGACCATTTCTTCTACGGTTACACCGCAACAGCATCAACGCGTTGCTGATCTTCTACAATCTTTCCCAGATGTGTTAACGGATGTACCGGGTTGCACATCTGTAATTAGTCACGATATTATTCTTAACGATGATACACCAATTCGTGTTCATCCTTATTCTGTACCTCTACATTTTCTGAGTAAGACATCTCTGGAACTCGAACAGATGATATCATTAGGTATTATTGAGGGACTAGTACATCTCCATTTTCTTCTCCTTTAGTCATTGTCCGGAAAAAAGGACAACAACATTGATGCGTGATGCCATATGATGATGGATGGTATCCGCATGTCTGGTTTTGTGTAGTGTGCAGATGTGTTCAGTCAAAAACAATGTTCATACAGAAATAACAGGGCAATCCACATAGGACGTCAGTAAACTCACGACGTATAAAGTCAATGATTCTTGAAACAGCCGTTGACGTTTTTCTTCATTATTTATTGTGGACGCCACAGTGACAAAATGGTTACGCGAATATGTAGACACATCAAACAGTCATTATCACAGCAACATTCAATACAGCAATAGACGGTAGACAGCATTACAATGATGAGTCAGATGCATGTTATATTTCATAGTGCTGTAAATGTAGTCAGGTGAAAAACTCCATCCTTTTCTATAACAGCCAGGAGATAACCAGATATATGAGATCAGTTCACTCTCCTTAGTCTGACTTCAGCAAGACAGACACGTCTGCCGAAGTATAAATAATGTCCTCAAAAATATCCTCTAGATAACAAAGGTTTTTCAAACCTAGTTCATTTAACAAAGTAGCAAGTAATGGTCCTTGGAACATGCATCAACCGATGCAGTACAATACAGCGACATGTGAGCTGGGAAAACATCTCGTGACGACGACTTTCGAAGACAGGCTATGAATCGAAATCGCTCACGACCCAAAATCGATAGAGTTAATGAAAAAAAAGTCAATTTACCTTGCTTTCATGGAATACACAGAAATATCACGCCTCCCGACATGTGGGAAACACTAGAGGTATTATCTCGAATAAACGAAATATCCATTAAGAGGACTACACATCCCTGACAGAACAAAAAATAGCGGAGATCCCCTCTTCAACGAGGCATCTCTTTCGCCATTCAAATCGCTCACTCCACTAGTGGTGGGCGGAAACCGATCGACCAAGAAGCAAGACAAGTCATGCGCAGTCCGGCGCGAAAAATGACCACAGCTCAAAAACTCAACTGCATTCAATACCAACGCGAGAAGACAAATGCTTACCGAGAAAAGTGACTATAAATTTCAAGCAGTTGTTGCCCTTGCGTTATAAAATAGATATTGTAATAAAACGATGTTGCGAGAATTTATCACGCAACATATCACCACCTCCTCCCGATAAAAAAAAAAAATGTGGAACATATTTTTTTTTTAAATATCAAAGAGCATGCGATAAGCGGCTCAAAACGCACGAATTATGCGCTGATAATTAATTAAATTGCCTAACATGAGGCTAAATATAGAGTGTCTGGTGAGGATATACCTCAACAGAAAAATAAATATGTCTCAAAAAATATTCACATCGGGGAGGTGTCACCAACACACATCACGTTAGCATGTAAACACAATATACGTATGCAAGTTACTATAATCATCATTAAACAGCATACTCTAATATTGTCTTTAAAAATGGATGTACAAATCTGATAGGAAAATTTAAATAGTACATTATTTGACATGTAATGACATAAGTACATAGTAAAGTGTAAAGTTAAACTACATGACGATCCAGGACATATGCTCTGGTATTCCGAGGGTAAGTACACAATCTAGAACTCGTCATGCTTGATACTAGTAAGGTAAGTCCTCAGCTCAACAATGACATTCTGAGAAAGTACAAGCAATATAATGCTAATTAATAACTAATATGCTTCATAAGGTACAATACATTATTAATAATTGTGGCTGTTTAGTAAACTAACGGCCCTTATATTAACTACTCAGTCCTCCTCTATCATCTTAAAAAACGAACAGAAGAAGATGACAACAAAGCACGATAGTGTGTACATATAAAGTGAGTACAGATGTGCTAATCTATTGTAGTAATATAGGTGTGTTATGACTCTGTAATATATAGGAATATAGGACAGAAGTATTAGTTAGAGTCATGTGGGCATCTAGACAAAATGTCAGCCATCACATTATCCGCACCACGGATAGCTCGTACCGTGAAGTGAAAAGGTTGAAGAGCTATAGCATATCGAGTGGATCTCGAACTCTTCAAATTCTTAGTCTGAATAGCTGTAAGAGCTTTCTGATCAGTCTCTAGAATGAAATGTGCGCCCAGGAGGAATCTTTGTAGTTTTAGAATTGACCAAACCATCGCTAACAACTCACGGTCTAAAACCGAGTAGTTCCTCTCTGCCGCATTTAGTTTTCTAGAAATGTACATAACAGGATGCAGAGTATTTGCATATTCTTGCATCAGTGCTGCTCCAATCCCAGTGGATGAAGCATCACTCCGAAGAACAAAAGTCTTATCAAGAGTAGGTAATCTTAAGATGGGAGGAGAAGAAAATATATTCTTGATTTGGTCTAATGAAGATTGGCATTCTTCAGACCAACGGACCAGATTAGGCGAACCTTTCTTCAACAATGTTGAGAGAGGTGCCATGATCGAAGATAAATTTGGAATAAATCTCCCATAAAATTGAATTAAACCTAAGAGACTCCTAACTTGTTTCTTCGTTTTAGGAACAGAGATGTTCATATTTTGGAAGTATTGTGGTCTTCTGTCTTCAAGAGACCATGACCAACACGATGACCCAGGAAAGAGATTTCACCAAAACCAACAAAAGCTTTAGAAGGTTTCGCTGTCAAATTATTCTCACGTAGAGTGGACAGTAAGTCATATAACCCTAAATAGTGATCTTCCCAGGTATCACTGAAGAGACAGATGTCATCTAAGTATGCGATGACATCCGAACGATGTGACAGAATTCGACGCATGATGCGAACGAAAGTTGCAGGGGCGTTCATGAGACCAAAAGGCATAACATTCCATTGAAATAGACCCCTAGGTGTAGAAAAAGCAGTAAGAGGTTTGGCATGCTCTGCTAAAGGCACTTGCCAATAACCTTTAGACAAGTCAAGTTTAGTGAAGAATCTAGAATTAGAAAGTCTAATCAGTAGATCTTCTAACAAAGGCATCGGTTCAGCATCGAACTTTGTGACCTGATTCAATTTGCGATAATCAACGCAAATTCGTATGTTCTTATCCTTCTTCCGGACAATAACCATGGAAGAAGAATATGGTGAAGTCGATGGTTCAATTATATTTAATTGAATCATTTCATCCAATTCCTTTTCCACCTGCGACTGAAAGTGTATAGGAATAGGATACGGCCTAACCCTAATTGGATTATTGTCGGTAAGAATTATGTCATGTTCTATGACATCTGTGTGTCCAGGAATGTCAGTGAGAACATCCTGAAATGTTTGTAACATCGACGAGACTTGTCGATGTTCGTCACCAGAAAGATTAGGAGAAACAGAAACGTTTTTCCAAGATTCCGTGGAATGTAATGGAACCACCGGAAGGGGAAGATTGACATCAGAGAAGGTAGCTTCCTCATCCGGTGGTTCCATTACATTCCACGGAATCTTGGAAAAACGTTTCTGTTTCTCCTAATCTTTCTGGTGACGAACATCGACAAGTCTCGTCGATGTTACAAACATTTCAGGATGTTCTCACTGACATTCCTGGACACACAGATGTCATAGAACATGACATAATTCTTACCGACAATAATCCAATTAGGGTTAGGCCGTATCCTACTCCTATACACTTTCAGTCGCAAGTGGAAAAGGAATTGGATGAAATGATTCAATTAAATATAATTGAACCATCGACTTCACCATATTCTTCTTCCATGGTTATTGTCCGGAAGAAGGATAAGAACATACGAATTTGCGTTGATTATCGCAAATTGAATCAGGTCACAAAGTTCGATGCTGAACCGATGCCTTTGTTAGAAGATCTACTGATTAGACTTTCTAATTCTAGATTCTTCACTAAACTTGACTTGTCTAAAGGTTATTGGCAAGTGCCTTTAGCAGAGCATGCCAAACCTCTTACTGCTTTTTCTACACCTAGGGGTCTATTTCAATGGAATTTTATGCCTTTTGGTCTCATGAACGCCCCTGCCACTTTCGTTCGCATGATGCGTCGAATTCTGTCACATCGTTCGGATGTCATCGCATACTTAGATGACATCTGTCTCTTCAGTGATACCTGGGAAGATCACTATTTAGGGTTATATGACTTACTGTCCACTCTACGTGAGAATAATTTGACAGCAAAACCTTCTAAAGCTTTTGTTGGTTTTGGTGAAATCTCTTTCCTGGGTCATCGTGTTGGTCATGGTCTCTTGAAGACAGAAGACCACAATACTTCCAAAATACTGAACATCTCTGTTCCTAAAACGAAGAAACAAGTTAGGAGTCTCTTAGGTTTAATTCAATTTTATGGGAGATTTATTCCAAATTTATCTTCGATCATGGCACCTCTCTCAACATTGTTGAAGAAAGGTTCGCCTAATCTGGTCCGTTGGTCTGAAGAATGCCAATCTTCATTAGACCAAATCAAGAATATATTTTCTTCTCCTCCCATCTTAAGATTACCTACTCTTGATAGGACTTTTGTTCTTCGGAGTGATGCTTCATCCACTGGGATTGGAGCAGCACTGATGCAAGAATATGCAAATACTCTGCATCCTGTTATGTACATTTCTAGAAAACTAAATGCGGCAGAGAGGAACTACTCGGTTTTTAGACCGTGAGTTGTTAGCGATGGTTTGGTCAATTCTAAAACTACAAAGATTCCTCCTGGGCGCACATTTCATTCTAGAGACTGATCAGAAAGCTCTTACAGCTATTCAGACTAAGAATTTGAAGAGTTCGAGATCCACTCGATATGCTATAGCTCTTCAACCTTTTCACTTCACGGTACGAGCTATCCGTGGTGCGGATAATGTGATGGCTGACATTTTGTCTAGATGCCCACATGACTCTAACTAATACTTCTGTCCTATATTCCTATATATTACAGAGTCATAACACACCTATATTACTACAATAGATTAGCACATCTGTACTCACTTTATATGTACACACTATCGTGCTTTGTTGTCATCTTCTTCTGTTCGTTTTTAAGATGATAGAGGAGGACTGAGTAGTTAATATAAGGGCCGTTAGTTTACTAAACAGCCACAATTATTAATAATGTATTGTACCTTATGAAGCATATTAGTTATTAATTAGCATTATATTGCTTGTACTTTCTCAGAATGTCATTGTTGAGCTGAGGACTTACCTTACTAGTATCAAGCATGACGAGTTCTAGATTGTGTACTTACCCTCGGAATACCAGAGCATATGTCCTGGATCGTCATGTAGTTTAACTTTACTATGTACTTATGTCATTACATGTCAAATAATGTACTATTTAAATTTTCCTATCAGATTTGTACATCCATTTTTAAAGACAATATTAGAGTATGCTGTTTAATGATGATTATAGTAACTTGCATACGTATATTGTGTTTACATGCTAACGTGATGTGTGTTGGTGACACCTCCCCGATGTGAATATTTTTTGAGACATATTTATTTTTCTGTTGAGGTATATCCTCACCAGACACTCTATATTTAGCCTCATGTTAGGCAATTTAATTAATTATCAGCGCATAATTCGTGCGTTTTTGAGCCGCTTATCGCATGCTCTTTGATATTTAAAAAAAAAAATATGTTCCACATTTTTTTTTTATCGGGAGGAGGTGGTGATATGTTGCGTGATAAATTCTCGCAACATCGTTTTATTACAATATCTATTTTATAACGCAAGGGCAACAACTGCTTGAAATTTATAGTCACTTTTCTCGGTAAGCATTTGTCTTCTCGCGTTGGTATTGAATGCAGTTGAGTTTTTGAGCTGTGGTCATTTTTCGCGCCGGACTGCGCATGACTTGTCTTGCTTCTTGGTCGATCGGTTTCCGCCCACCACTAGTGGAGTGAGCGATTTGAATGGCGAAAGAGATGCCTCGTTGAAGAGGGGATCTCCGCTATTTTTGTTCTGTCAGGGATGTGTAGTCCTCTTAATGGATATTTCGTTTATTCGAGATAATACCTCTAGTGTTTCCCACATGTCGGGAGGCGTGATATTTCTGTGTATTTCATGAAAGCAAGGTAAATTGACTTTTTCATTAACTCTATCGATTTTGGGTCGTGAGCGATTTCGATTCATAGCCTGTCTTCGAAAGTCGTCGTCACGAGATGTTTTCCCAGCTCACATGTCGCTGTATTGTACTGCATCGGTTGATGCATGTTCCAAGGACCATTACTTGCTACTTTGTTAAATGAACTAGGTTTGAAAAACCTTTGTTATCTAGAGGATATTTTTGAGGACATTATTTATACTTCGGCAGACGTGTCTGTCTTGCTGAAGTCAGACTAAGGAGAGTGAACTGATCTCATATATCTGGTTATTTCCTGGCTGTTATAGAAAAGGATGGAGTTTTTCACCTGACTACATTTACAGCACTATGAAATATAACATGCATCTGACTCATCATTGTAATGCTGTCTACCGTCTATTGCTGTATTGAATGTTGCTGTGATAATGACTGTTTGATGTGTCTACATATTCGCGTAACCATTTTGTCACTGTGGCGTCCACAATAAATAATGAAGAAAAACGTCAACGGCTGTTTCAAGAATCATTGACTTTATACGTCGTGAGTTTACTGACGTCCTATGTGGATTGCCCTGTTATTTTTGTATGAACATTGTTTTGACTGAACACATCTGCACACTACACAAAACCAGACATGCGGATACCATCCATCATCATATGGCATCACGCATCAATGTTGTTGTCCTTTTTCCGGACAATGACTAAAGGAGAAGAAAATGGAGATGTACTAGTCTCAATAATACCTAATGATATCATCTGTTCGAGTTCCTGAGATGTCTTACTCAGAAAATGTAGAGGTACAGAATAAGGATGAACACGAATTGGTGTATCATCGTTAAGAATAATATCGTGACTAATTACAGATGTGCAACCCGGTACATCCGTTAACACATCTGGGAAAGATTGTAGAAGATCAGCAACGCGTTGATGCTGTTGCGGTGTAACCGTAGAAGAAATGGTCACATCACGCCAAGATTCAGTAGATTGGACAATAAGTACAGGTAAAGGCATCTGCACTTCAGGAAAAGAAGATTCTTCCTCCTGTATAACAGATAGATTAGAATAATGACAAGTAGATACAGTATTGTCATCTAATTCATGAAAAATTGACTGTAAGTGTATAGGACGTGTATGAAATTGCTTGAGCATATTAATATGGAATATCTTTTTGTGTCCCTTGATATCTAAGACGTAATCAACGTCGGAAATTTTATCAATGACTTTGTAAGGACCATTCCAAGATATCAATAATTTATTGTTATTGTGAGGGAGTAATACATAAGCCTCATCGCCTGAGAATAATTGGCGTAATCGTCTAGATCGATTTTGTATAGATCGAGCCTTAGCTTTTGCAGCCTCAGAAGAAGCTGTTGCCAATTGGCAAGACTCAATAATATTATTCCGAAGATTAATCACATACTCATAAGATGACTGAGTGTCCTGAGTCATCTCTGCATCAATTAATAAATCTTTTATCAGTCCCATAGGACCTCTCGGAGGGGCACCAAAAACTACCTCAAAGGGAGAGAAGCCAGTTTGTTCATGTGGCACCTCTCGGTAAGCAAACAGGACAGCTGGGAGTGCTCTGTCCCAGTCCTGAGGGTGTTTAACAGTAACCTTATGTAAAAGTTGCTTAAGCGTACGGTTAAGTCTTTCAACTGCACCGTTACTCATGGGATGATAAATGCTACTCAAATTCCTATCAATGTCCCAGGTTTTCATTACCTCCTTCATGGTATCGGATATAAACTGCAACCCATGGTCAGATAATAATTTTCTAGGAAACCCTATTCTAGAAAAAATTAGATGTAATGCATCAGCTACATCTGTGGTAGTGGTGGTCTTCAATGGAATGGCTTCTGGCCATCGTGTGCATAAATCAATGCACGTGAGAACAAATCTATGTCCTCTCGCAGATGGTAGAAGTGGACCAATTATATCTATGGCCATCTTGTCAAAAGGTCGTACTGAGATATCGCAAGCCTGAATAGGCGCCGTGTGAAAAGCTCCACGTGCTTTCACTTCCTGGCACGTAGTACAAGAACGTACATACTGCGAAATATCCCGTGATACTCCTGGCCAAAAGAATGAAGACAATACTCGAGATCGTGTTCGAGTATATCCCATATGTCCTGCACACTGCGAGTCATGCGCGTGTTGAAGAATGTACCGTCTAAAAGCAGCCGGTACCATCACTTGTTGTTTTACCTGTGATTTATCACTAAAGCATCTAATCAGTATATCATTTTTAACAATAAACCAATGTTTGTTATTATTACCTGATGTTAAATTATCAACCTTATTAACTAGGTTAAAAAATTTATTTAAAGATTTGTCATTTTTTTGTTTGTTTGCAAATGATTCCCTGTCAATAGGTGAATTGACCTCAATATCCTCTTGTTTCTCTGCATCCATCTTATTATCATTGACACTCTCCATGAGCATAGTCTGAGCTCTAGTTGTCACGGCGTTTTCAGTGCATAGATTGTGTCTCTCCCATTCAATAATATCTTCTGGTGAACAATCCTTGCTGCCGTGTATGCGACCCACCATAAGGTCTGCAATCGGCTTTTTCAGCATGCATACCTTCACGTTACCTGTGAAAAAAGGTGTTTTAACATGGATAATAGCTGTGGGGTAAAACTCAATAGTTCCCCCAAAAGTCATGCAACGGACATATTCCCCCGTTGCACAGCTAGGATGTACAAGCGACTGTCGCACTCCAATGGTTGTGGACCCCGAGTCTCTCAATACAGAAACTATAGAACCGTTAACTATCCCTCTGTTAAAAATCAGAGAGCCTGTTCCATCATTGGCTGCAAGACCTACTTCTGGTGGAATGTGTCCGCAGTTTAGCACTGTCTCCTTTGCCTTCTGAAAAATAAGATTGCATTGTGGGCAACTATTCGCCACGTTATAATTAATAGCAAAGCATGCAGCAGAAGAATGCATTGTATTATCGTTAGGTGGAACCTGAACCTTAGGGGTGATATCATTTGTAACTGCTGCCCCGGTATTATGGTTATAATGTGAAGATCCACGAGAATGAGAACGATTACGAGAATAATTAGTTGAATTATCTCGTTGTCGTCTATTGTAATTGTTATCTCGATGTCTCGAGTTATAATTATCGCTATTCTTCCAATTGTTACCATTATTATATTGATATGACCGATCATAACTTGAGTTACGTGGATTACTGTTGTATCTTGACTGAGGTGAATAATTTCTGTTTTGTTGTCTTCCTCTATTAAAGTTATTGTTAAAGTTATTCTGTCCCTTATGAAAATTAATGTCATAGTTTCCTTTGAACCTACCTCTGTCTACACTGTGTGTTCTTGGTTTGTTATTACTATGATATGCCATATTGGAGGCTACAGGAAGTGGTTCTCTTATTAACGAGCCAGAAATGTTAGTGTTCGGATGAGCGGTGCAGTAATTTAAAGAAATTTTTTCTAACTCATCAATAGTTTCTGGTTTTCTTTCTTGCAGATAAGCAAAGAATGGTTGGCTGACAGAAGATAATACTTTATCCCTCAATAACAAATCGACTAACTTGTCGTAAGATTTGTTGACACCTGCCAGTTCAACCCATCTGTTAAAAGTATTGCGTATGTTAGCAATAAATCCCGTAAAATCTTTATTATTATCTGGCAACAAACTTTTGAAACGTAATCTACATGCCTCTTCGTTCAAGTGGAAACGACGTAATAACAAAGTCTTAATGGCCTCATAGTCTGTGGCTAATGTAGGATCAATATTTTGTGCTGCACTTGCAGGTTCGCCATCCAGAAATTCCTTAAGTTTAAGTGCCCATGCAGTTTTGTCAAGGTTATTGACCTTACATATATCCTCAAAGCGCGCCAGCCATGATGATAGGTCGTCCACGTGTAATTTGAACGGTGGTAGCTTAAAGTAATAATTGCCCTTAAGTCGGTTGGAAGAAGATCCCGATTGAGCATTATCATTTTGGCTTGCTGCAGCACCCTGCGAATTAAGTTTTGCTGTTTCCAATTTAAGCCGTTGCAATTCCATTTCTTGCTGCAGTATGATTTCCTGTCGTTTCAATTTATTCTCTTCTTCAATCCGTAGGATTTCATCTCTTGCCACCTTTCTTTCTTCCTCTTCCTTAGCAATAGCTTTCTTTTCAGCCTCTTTTCTTTCGAGTTCTTCCTTCTCTACCTTAGCAATAGCTTTCTTTTCAGCCTCTTTTCTTTTAAGTTCTTCCATCTCTGCCTATATTTTTGCAAGTTGTTGTTCTGCAAATTCCAGGAGTGCATCTCCCTTTTTGTTACAATCTTTTCCAATTTTAATGAAATGATCCAAAGTAAGCATTCTTGAAGTTGATTTATTTAAGTATTCAATTACTTATGTCTAGTAATCACCAATGGAATATATGTCGATAATTCTAATTACTCGACGAGTGAACAATCAATATAAGAAATTGCAATATTCCTGTATTGTTATGTATAAGTTCCACAAATCTATAATATTTTGTAAAAATATTATATATACCCACTAATATCTATCATAAATAGTTATGATAGTTAGTTATATAAGGTGCTGAAATTATATCATGCACTTAATATTAATATTCAATAATTATGAGTATTATTCCTAAATAATTAGGTTATTTAATCTTAATTGTCACCAAGTTCCCAATGTAGTACTGAGAAAATGTACTAATTAATATTTAATATGTCTTAATATGTTATAAAGTTATAATAATTAAGCATAGTATATTATGTCATAATCATGAGCAATAAAGTGCATTGCCCATTTCTTGGACCATCACTGCAAATTGGTGCAAAGTCCCTAATTCCTCTTTAAAACTCATAAAAATTTAATCATATTAATCTATACTCTTATTAATGAATAAATTATAGCATTAATATTAAATTATAAAGGGATGAAATGAAGACAAACAATACAATGGGTTAACCAAGGATTACAGAACATTATTAACATACACACAGACATTTTCACAGTAAAAATGCATTTACAACTAAGTTGACTAGACCGGAAGTGAGAATTAAAGAATGAACTGAATAGATAATTAACCTGCGTACACAAAAATTAGTGACGTATACATGGACTCATTAACGGTCGTACAACAAAAATATAAACTGAAAGATAGTAAGGTCAGAAAAAAACACGATAGATTACCAACATTGTTAAAGAACTGAATAAAAATTAGAACCAAATACACTAGAATACCACAGTTATAACACGACTATACACCTAACATGCAAGGTGAATTAATGCAAGTCCGAACGACACGATCACCGATAATGTATTCGACGCTTCGCGAAATGCTATTAATTCACGGCCTTAAGAACAATTACAATCAATTCGTAGCATCCAAGGAGCTATAGAACTGATTATAATTCGCCGCCCATCCATACCCGCTACATGAAAAAGGACAGAAACAATATTTAACATGGCTACAAAAAAAAAAAAAAAAAGAACATGGCGTTATCGGACAAATAGGATTAACTTATTGTAACCTTCAAATAAGTTACTTATCTTTTTGCCTCGATAGATTCATACAATGCTTGCTTCGCCAACGGACAGTAGGACCTATATTTCATGCTCATGTTGATTGAATCTATTTTCCAATGTTCGATTAAGCGTTTATAAATAATCTTCTTCAAAGACGTTGAAAGGCGGCTGCCATCACTACAGCTGATTCATCCTGTTGTCAAGGGGGTGTGACGTCATCGGTGTAGATACAAAAAGTGTTCATTTCGCTCGAAGGAAAATTATTTCTTTCAACTCGATAATCTTTGAGTATTTTTTTACAATTAAATTCCAGTTCCGCATCACATTGGCCACCACTGTTGCGTGGGTGGTTTTCTGGTGTTGGAGGGTCCTTCGTTCGATTATTATAAGTTTAGTTGGGATGCTTGCTTATTTATCATTACACAACTTGTGTCCAAGCAAACCCCGATTCCGTACGAACTCATCCATTATTACTATAAACTTCTTACAAGAAAGAGTTCATCAGGTCAAAGGACCGTCAACAATGCAAGTTGAAGCAATCAAACGTAATCAAAGGAATGTGGGTAAGCCTTCGATTCGAGTCCAATATTTATTACAAGTTGACGCACGAAGACAGTTCACATCGGTATACATTCATATATAGTCATTAGAAATTACATGCATAGTATTCATGTCCGTCCGTGTCAAAACAATATGTCAGAAGAACATCGTGGCTATATACGTGCGCTGTTGTAGTCAACAGCCAGAAATGAGCACATGAGTTCTTGACAGCTACAATTTGAATCATAATGCGATTCTCCTTCCATCATTTAATTTGATTTAATTAATCTCATACTTAGAATTAATATCCGAAACTGACCCTGAGTTCTACATCGATTCATATATCTAATTTAGGTGCTTTATACTCAGCCTTTTTTCCTTGGAAGAAATACAAGACACGACCTTCTTGCTTGACGGATAGCGTAACAAGGGGCCATGTAACCAAGTCACCCAGCGTGACCTTCCCAACGCGAATGCGTCATAATCTCCGCATATATTTCGCGTTCAGTATACCGTAAAATATCGACATATTCTATAATTGTTAATGACCCCTGAGCGTTGCGGATCGGTAAGCCTCAGCAGACGCCGTCATTTATAATATCACCGTAACAACAATGGCTGAATGAATGAGAGTACGCAGGTCCTAGAGTGTTTATTTTACCGGTGTATTTTGGCAACCATTGTGCTGTCTTAACTTTTTAATCTGCAGAATTTGTGTACAAATGCTAGAGTTTTCTTTTTCTTAGGCTAAAAATCAGATTACCCACTCTCTGTTCATACATTTACGGGGTAAAAGAAAGAAACCTCTTAGACGCAACCCTATGTATCTATAACTCTTTGGGCCATTCATCTGTTGGAAGGTCTTAAACGGGGACTGTGGGCTTCTAAAAAAAAAAACCTAGAGTAAGATTCTAACGGGGCTATCATCCTTGTAGCATTTTCTTGAAATTTATGACTATTGTATATGTTTTTTTTTCTTTGATGTATTTTCTTTTGGTGTTGTGAGAAGATTTCTTTTTGATTGATAATAATAAAAATTCTCTCTTGAACTAAATCAGTGCGTTGGTCAGCTCGTTCTAAAAATATATATATATTCACTGTTATAGATTTCCCACGTCTGTGTGTTTAACTGTCGTCACGTGTATGTGCGTGCCCGTGAAGTAATATAGAAATATATGTAATATATATATATAAAATATCTGTTGTTTAGACTGTATGACGCCTTTCTTAAAAAAGCTGTCGTAGTGGATATGGTGAAAGAGGGAGAAGATTTCCTCGATTTTTTTCAGTGACAGTCTCTATATCACAGTCTTATCATCTCACTTGTGGAAATTCTATTTTCATTTTTACTACTAACTCTCACTGTGGCCATCACCTACTCAAACCTATTCAGAAGGGACCACAACCCAAGTCTGAATACTCCTATCCAAACAATCTATGACAACTATAAAAAGGCATTTGACAGTGTAGTAGACAGAGAATCAGCACTTTAGAATTGGTGAGGCATTTATGGAGTTCCCATGAAGATCATTAAGTTAATACCGGAAGACCAATGAAGACATGACATGCATAGTTCTTCATGAAAGGACAGCATCTACAGAACCGTTTAGGATTAGAACGGAGTGAGACAGGGATGCTCTTGTCTCCATTTCTTTTTCTTACTAGCAATAGACTGGGGTTTTATGAAAACTTCGACATCACACAACAGAAATGGTATCCAGTGGAATCTGGACTAAACAGCTCTTTGATGATCTAGATTTTGCAGATGAATTGGCTTTCTTTTTCTGTCCCATAACTATAATCTGGTGCAAGAGCGGAAGAGTGAAAATTCTCGATGAGAGGTCCGGGTCACGTCTGGCCTGAAAATACACAGGGAAAAGACAAAGATTATGAGAATAAGATGCAAGAAATGATAAACAAGGTTGAACTTGAAAAAACACCACTAAAGAATGTAGAAAACTTACACATATCTTGGCAGTAATATAGACAAAGTTGGAGGGACAGAAAATGATATCAAAAATAAGAATACAAACTGCAAGAGGGGAGCTTTCATTGCATTGGGAATATACGGAGATCAAAACTAATCAAATTCCACACAAAACAATCAGAATATTCAATTCAAATATCAAGTCAGTCCTATTGTATGGCTATGAGACATGAAGATAAAAAAAAACAACAACCAAAAAGCTACAGACTTTTATAAACGGGTGCTTGCGTAGAATAGAAGGACTGAAATAGTATGACAAAGTCATAAATGTGGTATTGATGACAAGAACCAGACAAGTACCAGTGGAACAAGAGTTGAGAAGAAGACGCTGGCGAAGGATAGGACACACATTGAGGAAACCTGTTGATAGCTTTACAAGGCAGTCCTTGTTCTGGAATCCACAGGGAAAGAGAGGCAGAGGTAGACCAAGAAACACATGGAGAACTGGAAACAGAGGTGAAAATGATGAGGAAAACATGGAAAGACCGTGAGCGGATGGCACGTGACAGGAGGACTTGGCATGTGTTTGTTGAAGGCCTATGCTCATTGGGGAGCTAAAGGGTATTGATTGATCACTAATAGTTTTTGAAAAATCATGGGCAACGTGCCCACATGTGAGTGAAAAATGCGGTTTTGAGAACATTAATAAGAAAAAAGGGAAAGAATTTACACTTTAACACAAAATTTACTCGCCTCAGTATCCGCCTGCTATGTAGGAATCATCTCTGGTATTTTCCTTTATTGATATCATGGGCTGTTTCATACTTCACAGCTTACTTTTCATTAAATTCTTCATTTCAGCAGACTGTATGCTCTTTTTGTCAATTTGCGAAAATATTTGAAATGCATATTTACCAACGTTTAGACTTAAGTTATCATAGATGTTTTTTCTCCTCAGTTTCTCACAGTTGTACATAATCACTGCATTATTTACAGCTATTTGCAGCCTACTTTTTCCAATGAAAACATTCTTTGGGCACCTATACCATATGAGGTAATAAAATGATTCATTTGAATCCTGATTCCCACCATGAGCACACTTTTCCAGAAGGGTATCAGCTGCAAGTTCCTCAAAAACTTCTTTAACAATAGAAACACCCAAATTCAGGAAGTTGATTCTTATTATCTGCAGCTGGGTCTTTCTTCACCGGGCACCATCTAATCACAGTCTTCATGTATTCCTTGTCTGTGTTTCCAGATTGCCCATATGCTCTTCTTCATTGCTGGAACATCTGCATTTCTGCGCGTATGGCTGCCTCATAGTGTCATTGAATCCGTGTTATGGGGCTAACTTGGTTAATCTGCCTATTCCACTGATTGCCGGTATAAGTTTTCCCATTCTCTGTGAACTTCTTGCATCTGTTTTTTTTTTTTTTTGATACTTTATCCGGAAGTCTCTTCCCCATTCGCTTTTGAAAAAACGTCCGCAGCATTTCAAGCTTTCTAATAGTTTTGCCATTGTAAATGTGGGGCTGATGCTCTGCTATTGTCTTGTAACTTTTAGAATCCCAATCTCCAAGATATCCAGTGTATACACAAAATCCATACTACGGTTCTCTGAACGATTAAAGGATTCTTTAGTTTTCCCTTTGGGCTCCGCTCCATCAAACATGTCAGTTCCGTCATGATTTTTCTTTCACATGATTTTTGCTCATGTCTCGCTGCAGCCAGAGCTGAGCAGACATACATGGATTGAGTCTCACATTTCGAAATTTTAACTACAACGCTTTTGGAAAAATGGTTAATTCAATGTATTGTTATATTGGGTGTGGTTTCTTTTTTAGATTGTGAATATTGTGAGGGTGGACCATTTGCGTTTGATATCAAACATATATATTTGAAAAACAATGCCAGGAAATTTATGAACTATACATTTCTTTTTCATTAAATACACAATTCCTTCAACAATTGACCAGGAGACCGCGGTTACTGAAAAGGTGGTTGGGCCATCGTGTATTCCTGGCAACCAAAACCCGACATCAACAAATACAGTTTCCAGCGGAACGATGTATTTCACTGGGGCCATTAAACCAAGAGGGGACATTGTAAAACATGTCCACACTTTGGAGATCGCGACGCGGCTCACATGTATATAAAACCGTTTAGGATGTGGTCATGAATGCGCTCGGACCACCAATAAAAGTTACCCTATTATAAAAGGACAAAGCGATGCGTTTGATAACAAGAGTTTGTAGCTAGGAGTCGGGGTTTTAAATTTCATAAGTATTCAAATTGAGGGGCCATTGTGTTTTACAGCACTTTTCCACAACCAACTTTTTCAAATACGAGGCTTTCCGCACAGCGTGTTACCTAACTCTACCAAATGACCAGTTCGAAACGTGAATCGGATAAAACACGGCGCATTCGTGGAAAGAATTTAAAT